>JAECUM010037653.1:0-10642 GCA_016617855.1 Megalonaias nervosa
ATATATATATATATATATATATATATATATATATATATATATATATATATATATATATATATATATATATATATATATACCCCCATTAATAGACCGCTAATTGGGAGATAGATTAATTTCGATAATAACAAAGTCAGACAAAATCATGTTTGAAATAGGTTTTCTATGTGTCAATTGGAGGGCCGCACCATTCACCCAAATCCTGGCCAAAAGCACCCAAAACATACCCAAAACCATCCAAAATTGCCCAAAACCTGCAAAGAAAGCGTGCAAAGGCGTAACCAACATCGCAAATGAAATGGCGATAATAGCGAACATTGACCTAGACTGTGCAAATTGAACTAGAAATACGCTAGTCTAATGTCGATAAATGGCTAATCATTTCCATTGTTCCAGTTTTTGAACTGGTTTTATGTAAAATTCTTGGCAATGTTTATGTGTAATAATCTTTGTACAATTTAAAAAAAAAAAAAAACTTTTATTTACCTACGACACAGGTTGCAAGCATTACTTGCAGTATGTTGATTGTATTAATGCTGTGCTTTAAAATATGCAAAACACAACTGAGTTGAACTTCATTAGTTTAATGTTGATACACTTTATTTTATGTTTTAAAACTGTGCTTGACAAGACTTTGAACAATAATCACATCAAAGACAATCTTATCCGTCAAATGACAGAAAAGATTCCAAAAAACACTAAGGAGAGGATATTTATCGTTGACATGATCTTTGGATCAAATGGTGTTGCCACAGCCAACGATTCAGCAACTTCTGACGAACGTAACCGAATCTTGAAAACTAATCTGAATGAAAATAAACACGGGGATTTTTTGTTATATTACGAAAGATACATTGAAGAGAAAATTGCAAAACATGTTGTATCCGGTGACGACCAGCTGTGGACTAACAATAATACGGAAAGCATGAACCACCGGTTAAAGGTCTTGCTAAACTGGCAACCAAGGAAAACGAACGAACTCATAGAAAAAAATATATGAACCGATCAAGGTCCAGCTCGTCGACCTTCGCCGATCTCTGTACGGGACAGGCAACTATATCCTCAACACAAAATTCTCGCGATGTAAAATAAGTACATTATCATGGAATTCAAAATCTCAGGAAGAAAAGGACAATATATTCATGACATTTTTGCAGAAATCCCACATTAAATTAACAACTGCGGTGATTTCCTCAGACGGTATGTACACTGTGTTGAAACCCCCAAAATTGGCAAAGAAACCAAACCAAAGAACAAGGTCCCGGGCGACAAGGACTCAGAGAAAGTAAAGACACAAATCTGACGTAATGATCAACAACCCTTTTAGACTGAAAAATACATTTTTATTATGCCACTTTATGATACTGTGTGCCTGAGTGGAAAAAGTAACCATTTTTGACGACAGTTTATCAGATACAGACATTTTAAAATAATAAACATTTCATAATACGAGAACAATTTTTTTTTAAAAATTGAGATCAGATTGTTAATTTTACGCCGAGTCCGATTTACAGCTGTAAAGTGTTATCACGATATGTGCAACTCTGTTTTTCATAATCATTAAAAAATCCATTATAGTCATTAGATAATTGAAATAAGTAACTTAATCTGACTTTATTTGTGTGTACTTTAGCCTATTTCATTGGATTTTAGTAACTAGCTACGATGTCGAGGTACTAGTATTAATATGGATGAGTAACTTGATGTGCATTTCGTTTTCATAATTTTTATTATTGGATATCCCCCAAAATTTGTTTGTGTTGATGATTACTAAATCATTTTTGTAAAAAAAAATGTTTAATTGATTTATCTGTCTCATTCTTACATATTAAATTAAGTGTCTACAATTTTTCTTATCAATTCCATACCTTGCTGGCATGTACGAAGGAGGGGTTATTTAAACAGTATTTCACAACATATAGTATTTGCTAATTCTTAACAAATGTAATGTAAATTTTAAAAGTGTTCAAAAAACATAGCTTGCCTCCATCCCTTGAAATTTAGTAATGAAATTTGAATCTTGTGGACAAATTCATTCTACATAACGCGTTTGAGACCGGGGTATGGATTACAATTCGTCATATGATAGACTTCCGCAAATTACAACATATCAAAATAACAGTTAAAAACAATTTTCATTTTTAAATCCATGTTTAATTCAAATGGTTTTAGTTTCAAGTTTGGAAACTCACTTATCATAAATTAATAAATGAAAATATTAGTAAAATGCTTATTATACCAAAACCCATATATGCAAATGTTAATTATTATCGCGTTGTTTCTTTGACTGGGGATAGTGTCGCCTCCAATAGGTTTCGTCCCCAAGACGTATCGGTCCTACTAAACACCGCAAATCGCGCAAAACATATATAACTATTGTGAATTATATTGGATATTAAATCATGTATTTTCTCAAACATTTTCTTCTTATCATTATTTGTACATTATTGTAACATTCTAAAAATATTTAATTACGGTTAGTTTAATGTAAATTTATACAAATATCTTCCCCAATGGAGGTTGAATTTTCTTATTTAGACATTTTAAAATAATAAACATACCAGTTAAGACCGTCATGCTCTATATGCCTTTTTTGAGATGCAGTGAATTTGGAATTTGTCTCCCAATTACCAGTCATTCATTATGGTGTGCGTAGTAAATCCAACATTTTTCTTTTGTAATTTATGCGGCAAAAACACCATACAAAAATAGTAAATATTTGTATTATCACTTGGTATGACTTTGTCGGGCTTTGTATGCCTTTCTTATGAAACATCGAAAGGTTTGTTGAATTTGTCAACCTGTGTTTCGATAATCAGTCAAATGAACAGTTTATAAAATAACAAACATTTCAAATATCGTTTTGTTTAGACTTTATCAGTACTTAATCATTATTTATAATTATATTGAAGCTAGTCCATCCGTTTGGTTAATTTATTCGTCAATATAATTTACAATATACATTTGTCTAATATGACTTTGCAAGACTCTGTCAGGCTTTGTGAGGCTTTGTGTGGCTTTGTCGGGCTTTGTGTGACTTTGTCAGGCTTTGTATAATTAGGACGTATTGAAATATTGCATTTTCTTTCGATAATCATGCAGATGAACAATTTATCAAATAATAAACATTTTACATACGATTTTGTCATTATTCGAATTCAAACTTTGACGCCAAATTTTATTCGGTTATTTAATTCAGCATAATGATTTTGAAAAATAATCTTTCAGTTTGGTTACTTTATTCGTCAATATAATTTACAATATAAATACACTTGACTAATATGACTTGTATGACTCGGTCAGGCTTTGTGAGGATTTGTCAGGCTTTGTAGGACTTTGTCTGGCTTTGCGTGATTAGGATATACTGAAAAATTGCATTTTCTTTCGATAATAAGTTAAAAGAACAATTTATAAAGTAATAAATATTTTGCATATGATTTTGTTGGACTTTGTTATTTGTTATTATTCGATTTCGAACTTTGTCGCCCAATTTTTGGTCATTTATATCTGCATAAACATGTCTTTCGGCTAAGTTAATTGATTCATCAATATAATTAACAATATAAATACACTTTTTAAATCTGGCTTTGTGTTGGCTTTGTCAGGCTTTGTGTGGCTTTGTCAGGCTTTGTCGGGCTTTGTAAGGCTTAGCAGTATTTAGTAGGACCGCTATAATACCATCCTCGACAAGCGCCGTTTTATAGGCATCGTGGTCGTCTGTTCTGTCGAGGCCTTCTCATTCTGCATGGTGCTGATTTGTGCTACTGCTGTTTTCAATCCCCGCAAGCTGGTTCTTACTAGCACATAACATGAAAGCCTTACGAACAGCCGACAGGATTGTCAATCACTCATAACTGGATGTAACAAACCTGGCTATTCGCCTTTTGATTTTTTTAAAAAATAGTTTGGTCTTAAATATGCGATGGGGAGGTGGTGGTCACAAATTGTACAAACATATTCTAAAATGGGTCTAACAAAACCACTGAGAGCCATTTTTTCCGTTTCTTCGTGCTTTTCTTTCAGCTCAAAGAACAATATCCGTTTCACACCCTTATTCATTGGGCCTGTATGTCTGCAGTAGAAAGTCATGAATTACCATTGTCATTAACATTTCCCTTCTGACTGGCCGGCGTTGGTGTGTAGGCCTACATACCTCAAACAGTCACAAACAAGACTACAAGCTGCCAAACGCATAAATAAGAAAGCAGCCCGTACACAATCTAGATAATGGGCATACTACGACACCTCTAAACCAGCGCTGGCATTTGATTTAAAAAAAGAAAAGAAAATGAAAGTAGGCAAAATGTCATCTGCTAGCCATTATCTGTCCGTCATATAGCAGTTCTCCTCTCCTTAATGCAATTATACTGTCCCGGACAGAATTCATTCTGTTTTATTACAGTCAGTTGTGTAGGTTAATGTCTCCACTGCGTACAACCATACGTTTTAAACCCAACCCCCCGCGCTCTTCGTAAACAACACTATTAACTACTAAGAAGCACTTAGAGGCTCTAAGTGCTATAAATTGGGCACTAAGAACATAGTAAAGCAGTAAATAACCCCAAGAACATAAATGGTACTAAAATAAATCGATAGATATTGTTAACACGGACTGTAACAAATATAAACAGGAAAGACAACTCTGTCTAGACCTGGTTTTACTGGTCAGAAATATCAAAATTAAGAAAAACAAAGTAACAGAAATAAAAATGAAGTGGGGAAAAAGGGAACCAGTAAAAAATACACCATCAAAAATGAAAGAAAAAGAAAAACAGGAAAAGACACAGGTATGAAACAGACGTAAACAAAAAAGAAAAGAAAAAACTTCTTTAACATATACATGTATTTCAGATACAACTGGGAATAAAACAATTATAAATTTTTTTTTTCTTCAACTGTGTGCAAAGATTGTTTCCATTTTTCTAGCACAATCTGTTTCCTTTCTTTTATCTTTACATTATGTTACTGCCTTTACAAATAAAAAGCATGTACATGTATTTACTGTTGGACACCATTAAGAACTACTAAGAAACACTAACAGCTCCAGAAAACAATAAGTTTTAGAAATTAGTACTAAATTCTTTTGCAAAGCACTTTAACTGAGTTAACAATATACGTGGTACACTGATATAAACCCCTCCTGAACACAGTCATCATGGCGACAAGCACGCATTTCAGACTGATTTCCATGTCTATTTTCCTTGTAACTGATAAGAACATAAAACATTATCCTTTCTACCGTATGGTACTGATTCAGAGGTTGTATGTCACTGTTAAGAATATTATATAGTCTGCATATGTCAATATTTCAATAACAAGAGAATTTGGTTGCTGTTAAATACCCATAAGAATCACTATGATATTTATGAGATCATGTTTCAAGACAGTCTGTGCAAGTTTTATGTTGACTTTAAACCATATGTTAACCAGAAATGTAACGTTCATCAGCAATCACAGAGCTAGGGTTGTTAGTCAAAGTGAATGATTCTGTCATCAGTTTACTCTTTTGCCGTATATGTTCTACCAGGTTTCACCCGTGTCTTCTGGTTTAGATTTTTGGCGACGCCTTGCTTCTTTCTAACAGTGTATGTGCCATCAGAAGAGATAACAATCCCTGGTTTCTGTTATCTTCTTTGAGCACTCAGGAATTTCTCAAAGTAATCCTGTTTGTTCTCCTCAGACTTGTTGTACCATATAGTCATGGTTCTTAGTGCTTCTTAGTAGTTCTTAGCAGTTTTTACCAGGATCCCACCCCCAATGTAATTCATAGGGTGAAATGAAACACTTGGAATTCTGGAAGTAATTGAAATTACACGTTACACTCAGAGGATAATGTGTACTATAACTGTATGCAATAATGAAAAATATCCACAATCACATGCATTGTATTTGTTATTCATAGTTCCTGTTAAAATATTGTCCCATCCTCCAGTGTTATCATGTTTCTCTTTTTTCAATGGAGGTTCTGCCATTTTTATCAAGGTAATGTTATCAGTGATCAGTTGTGGTTCTTGATGCCACTCTGAGGGCCATATTTTTGATCCAAACTTTCATCAAACCTGAAATATCTTGAATGGAAGAGTTCAATAATGAATAAGATCCATTCATATGGTTATCTACTATCTCAATGGCTGAGCTTGTTTCTACTCGAGACCAATTTTTGATCCGATGGGCTTATATCTCCAAAATCTAAGACAATTTTGATAATGAGCTAATTTCCAGAAAACTACAGACTGGTAT
Organism: Megalonaias nervosa; assembly: GCA_016617855.1. NCBI lineage: Eukaryota > Metazoa > Mollusca > Bivalvia > Unionida > Unionidae > Megalonaias > Megalonaias nervosa. The sequence goes on from JAECUM010037653.1 coordinate 6,241, forward strand.
CTTTAACGTGTTTATCATGTAAAATTCTTTAACACATTATTTGTAACCAAATGATGAGACACTTCGACACACAAAGAATCCTTACTAAACTAAATCATGGCTTTTGATAAGGCTTTTCTAATGAATCAAAACTATTAGTCACTTTACACGATCTCCTACAATCCTTCGACAGAAAACAAATTGATGTAGCAATATTAGACTTTTCTAAAGCTTTTTGACACAGTCCCTCACGACAGATTTCTTCCTAAAATACACTGCTACAGAGTGCTGGGTGAACTCAACAAGCAGCCATCCACCTTCCTAAAAGACTGGATCTCTGACGTCATCTACAAAGGTGAATACTCAAAGTGCGTTAAAATAGACTCTGGTATACCTCAGGGAATAGTACTAGGCCCCCTATTGTTCCTGTGTCACATAAACGATCTTCCAGAGTGTATCTCCTCATAAGTTAGACTCTTTGCAGATGATTGTTTACTCAACAAAACTATCACAACATCCAAGATCATATAACCCTACTAAACGACCTCATCGAATTGGGACCTATCGAATTGGAAAAGCGGGCTTCAACATGGGGCATGCAATTTAACGCTAATAAATCATGTGTACTCAACATAAGAAACAAATCTTTAAAATTCTGCTAAATAACACTATTTTACAACAGGTATCGACTAGTCCATACCTAGCGGTTTTCATCTCAGAGGATCTTCAATGGGACCCGTATCAACATCTGCCGTAAACTCTACACTGGGATTCTTAAAACAGAATTTAAAGTACTGCTCCTCACAAGAGTAGGAAGACGCATGCAGCATGATTTATTCAAAAGGATTATAGATCTCGTGATAAAGGTTGTGTATCCAAGATGCTACAAGTTTTTGAACTCCCAAGTTCAATAGGCTCACTTACCTAATCAAAATAGTGAAGGGTATGGTATGAACAATAGACACCACTAATTACTTAGTCAGACTTGAACAAAAAAGAAATATAAAGTCTAAATTTTACACTGACTTTGAAACTAAACATTTTGTTTACAATCAGGTCATTAACAATTCTAAATGTTTTCTTAAAAGTTCGAGTACTGAACAATTTAGAAACTCTTTATAAAAACTGTTGTGCAGTGAAATCACCTGGATGAGAGTATTGAGTACCATGTCAGAGGAAGCTTTCATGTCAGAACTCCACAAGACTAACTAAGATGTGAACTCCCCTGCAGTGAAATACCAGTATTGATCTCTGCTTCGTATAAATAGAGATCCATGCATATTAATTTTACATCTAATGATTTTAGTGTCTTTCTCACTAAATAATCACATTTTAACAATCAAAGGAACTGTCTAAAAATCTCAATTCTTTTTTACGAAACAGAAATTGCCAATGTTGTTACTCAACTCTACCCCAACCCCCAAATATTATTTAGTGATGAATTATTAGGCAAAGTATTTTTCCTTGCCATGACCTTGACCTTCAGGTAGGGTATGTGGCTACTGTACACAATGCTATGGTATATATAGTCTTGATATATACTTGGAAAGTTTTATTATAAATATCTCAAGTGGTTCAAAGGTTATACTCCAAACAAGGATATAAGTCACATGATTACATCTTCCACTGCTTTCATCTTGACCATGAGGTTATGAAGCTATAAGCCATAATGTCTACATAAGAAAAATTTCATTAAAATATCATCAATAGTTATACTCCAGACATCGATAAATGTCACAGAAGTACATTTTCTCATGCCATGACTTTGACCATATGCAACAAACCATTTAGTTATGATATATACAGTGTAACCCTGCTATTGCACCATGGTCAGGGTTCACAAAAATAATCATGTTATGTACCGAACTGCTAGCTGAAGAAAATGATTCATGCAATAAACAAATGTGGTGGTGGGTTAATAAAAAACTAGGAGCAAAACTACCGGTATGTGCTTCACTGGAATAGTTACGATCTTAAATAAATGCTAATTCAATGAGAAATAATGTGTGTGTGTGTGTGTGTGTGTGTGTGTGTGTGTGTGTGTGTGTGTTTTGCTGTTATTTTTTTCCCCTGAAATGAGACATATAATGATGTGTCAAAATTATTAAATATTTAAATCTGTGCACATAATTTTTTATGGAATTATTATGGACTCACATACATGTACACACACACACACACACACACACACACACACACACACACACCTGCATTCATATACTTGTGAGGACCTTGACATATGACTACATTTCGATGACCATAAGAAGGAATGAAAGTATAGGTTAGAAATTTGAAAGTAAGCTTAACTGCAACCCAGGCCACATCTGTATCACTTCCTTTTTGCCGTATATTTCTTTAAACATTATGAGGACTACTCTTAGCTTACCATATTTGTGAGGACGTCATTGTGAGGACAAATTTTACTCACAATCAAATACTACCATCAATCTGAGAACCTGAATATTTTTTTCTCGTACTGCACCTGTCCTGCAAAAACATGAGAAGATATCTATTTAAAAGCTCAAGAACTAATTTCTCTGCAATTAAAATTATAGGCAGACAGACACATGTGCTTAAATGTTCAAATCTCATAAAAATATAAATTTAAGTTATTTTGCCGAAAACAACACCGCAGGCACTGTTTTGCAACTTCGTGACATCTTTTATTGACACAATCAAAAATTGCCATCAAGTTGTCAAATGAGAAATATCATTACAACAAAAATATGTATCAAGTCTAGACAGTGCACAATTAAAACTTAAGAATATCAAACATATCTAAATTGTCAATTCATCTATTAAAATAAAAAAGAAATAAGATTTTTGAAAATTTAGGTTGACACCAAAGCAACACAAATGTTTACCCATGGCAAATTCACTGAAACTGAAGTTGCCTTTGGGAAACCTGCGCTTGACCCATTATATGGCAATGTATCACAACTAAAGTTTAAATATTAGGCAGAATAAGACGGAAAGTTAAGGAAATTGAGTTACATTCGTTTTACAGTTAATCTTTTTTTCTCCCTTTTTTCTTTGTCTATGCCTTAAAACCATATGCCCATGATTAAAGTATCAAAAACGTGTGTAAATAGTAAATGAAGATCAATATGTACGCGAGAAAAGGAAGGGTGAGAATGCATATATATATATATATATATATATATATATATATATATATATATATATATATATATATATATATACATAGATAAATATATTCTGGCTTTGAAAAGCTAGAATTTAGAAAAAAAGTATAGAAAGAAGGGCTGGGGGTAGGTAAAATAAATTGAACTGAAACATTAAATATTTTTCTTCGAAATGGTTCATTTGATTTGCTTTTGGAAACGTTGTTAAGTTCACTTTTCTACGCCTGGATATGATATCAGATCAATATGTACAGTAATGAAAGCTAGACTTTATGGAATTATATTTTTTTTCTTCTTAAACTAAATGATTTGAGAATGCTGACTTATCCATTTGCTTAACAATAATCATCTAGTCACCTTGAAGTCGGGGACATGCATTTAAACTATCTTTGACTAGCTGACTTTTGAAAAGGAGTTTAGAATACTTATTTTTATTTGTTTACTTCTTTTCCAAACAACAAATAGTTATCAGTCTTCTGTAATTTTCAAGTAAACAATTAGACAATAGATGATAAACACCGACTGGGTTGCTAGTATTTAGGTTGATTGATTAGGCATTTAAAGAAATAGAAATGGCTATATTCATTATGGATAAGTGCTTTATTAAGCATGCATGTAAAATAAATCTCACAAGAGTTACAGTATTAAGATATACATGTATTTTCTAATTACCTTCAAATCGGCGACATGCATCAGAATAATCTTTGAAAAGCCGATTGTTTAGAGTCTGGAACCTCGGCATATAATGCAGCCCAAACAACATTCCATGGCTCCGTTAGGGCTTGAAGTCCGCGAATCCCATATGTGTGTGTGTATATATATATATATATATATATATATATATATATATATATAGTATGTACGCTGTATCAATGATATACCATGAGAGATATAACTTTTTCATTAAAGAGAAAGAGGCTTGCCGAATTATCCAGATCACACACACACACACACACACACATCACAGCACATGTCGTATAATGTCGAAAGGGTATGCAGCTTTCTGTCTTTGATTATAAAAATCATAATGCAACTGCACACATACCGTTACAACGAACCACATTCTTGTAGGTTACTTTGTCTAAGTTCAATTTCAAGGTTTTCATCCAGCCCAAATTCTTTTTCTCTCTCACCCCAGGTTTCTGAGTATTTTGACCCTGATGCATGAGAGGGAAGGGAGAACGGAAAGCAGAGAGGACTGCGATGAAATTGTGTACCATATTAAATTCATTTAGAAAACGGGGATTATTAGTAGTTTTTATCGTTATTTTCATACG
>JAECUM010037655.1:0-34893 GCA_016617855.1 Megalonaias nervosa
TTTTACGTTGGTTTCTAGGGAAATAAATTATTTTGTTAAAATATACAAAGCTTGTTGGCTTCACTCCTTTCTTTTGTTACATTTGTACGAGCCTACACGTAACAGTAGTGGTAATCATTTCAAGATGTACCGTTGATCTGGAAATAATATCGTATACTTGCATCAATGGCAGTCCAATTTTTCCCAAACAGTTGCATCTCAAAATAATATTAAGTCAACGTTATCCTTGAAATAGAAGGCAATCACTACACACAATTTGTCGTTCATTAATTATTTAACGTGTGTATTTATTTAGCAATCTACGACATATACATTTAAGAATATAATAGTCTTTGATTTAATTATTTCCCTTGTAGGTCTCAGAGTGTGCACACGCGAGAACAGTACGTTCTTACTTCTGGAAGATAACGTAAGCAAGATGAACTCATTGCAAGTCAGGTCCGCTCTGTAAATAAACGCGTGTACATCCCGGTGTTGATTGTCGCTGTTCCAAATTACTTTGAAAATGACTAAAGGCTGAAACATCATCGAAGCAAGTTAAATGACAAACAATTTATGGGCTGCGTTTTCTTTGGGGGGGGGGGGCAATGGCAGGAAAGAGTTGCTAACGAGAACTAATAGGACGCCAGTCTAAATATTCCACCTTGTTGAAATAAACCTGAGTAGTTCATGCAGTCAGTTTAAAAATCATTGATTTAGATGCCAAATCATTATTGACAGTGTAAACAAAAGAAGCTCATGACACACTTTCGAGATGTAGAGACTTTCTTTTTAAAAGGTGTAGTTGCATTTACATGAACCGAAAACTTCGACCGGTGTTATTTAAAGAATTATATCAACGTTGTTTGTATTTAAAGCTTCTAAATGTGCGAACATTCATACATAAAACACACTCTTGCATGTTCTTCAAGTCACACATGTGACACGTGTACCATTCAATCACATTCTACGTAATACAGATACATACAGTACATGCACGAATAACATGTGCATCCAACTGTGTAAAGCACCTATATACTCAGATCTCAAACTGTGCAAAGCATCTATAGACCCAGATCTTTCGTCCGATACAACTCTGGGTCTATGGTGTAATCGTTTCTCTGTTAATCCGACTAGAAGGATGCAGGTTCGAATTATACCATCGAATCAGCCGGGTTTGGCCACAATGGCACGGTCGTAAACATGGCACATTATTTCAATTGCCGAGGCACGAAATAGCTTTCATGTGTTGCTGTGCTGTAAAACACAAACAAACAATTGCTATCAATCGTAAATATAATGAACGATATTAAACCCGATCTGCGCGTGCATTATGCAACAGTAGATGTTGGCGTGTGCTTGGCATGCGTTATAAATGCACAATAACGTGGGGTTTTTTTTCATAAAAGAAACAAGGAATCCAGATGGACCCCACTTTGAAATAGTCATTAACCGAAAAGTTTTACCTCTGACCTCACCACTTGCCTTATATATCTTACTGACCGGAACATTTAATACATAAATTAGTATGACATAAGCATATGAATTGGTACACAAAAAGTAAGAACTGATCTTCACGATTACAAAATACTATGCCGTATATGTTGTAATGGTCTAATTTATCCCCCTCTGCAAGTTTCCCCAGGTAAGGAATTGACTAGCTGATTTTTGTTCTCCCATGAAAGAATCAGCTAGACAATTCTTTCCCCGGGGGAAACAACTGGCTAGCCAATTTTTCCCCCTCCAGCTGAAAGTTCACCCACCCACCCCGGGAAAGAAATGGCGTGGTAATTCCTCCCCCTCCAATTACACCTTTAATACATTAAAACAATTAATTAGCAAAACTGCATTTATAGAAACAGATACCTATTTATTTTAAGAATTTTATAAGAACAAATTCCGCCTGAAAACGAATACATTTGTTTTTAAAAGCAACCATATTAAAACAAATATTTATGTTACAATCTACCATGTTAAAAAAATATATTATTGCCCATTCTTCACTGAGGGGGTTTATATTATATTGCTTGGATTTTATATATAATTAGAATATAAAATGAGGAAATATAACTATTTTATGTTCTCATTTGGAAGAAAAATGATTGTCCCAATTTGTCAGTTTTTAAGTTAAATAATTTTGTATTTTATTGAAATTGCTCATTAAAAGAAAATAATAACAATTTTGCAACCAATATTTCTCAAGTATTCTAGGTGATCCTTATTGTATGCATATTAGAGGAAAGAGTCACAGGTGTGATGATTACAGGTGAATGTTATCTTCTAACTGATATTTTAGGTGTTCAAGGGATAATGGAAGGGTGGTGCCATTTTTTGAAATACAAATACAACCATGAAATTTGTATATTGCAAAACCCAACAGAATTGCCAAATGTTGTGTGCATAGTAATTATCACAGGTAATTCCAGGTGTTCCCTACAGGAAATTGTTATAAGAGCAACTAGTGGCATAAAATCTTCGTGTAAATGAACTTGAATATACTTAATATTATAACTTCTTGACTCACAACCATGGGTGACATGTCATACATTGATATAGTATCGTATATTCGTGATGGTACCTACCTAGCAAATCTGGCAGCTATCAAAGATATCGACAAGAGAAAGAGTGAAAAGCGCATTGTAAAGATAACTACCGTGTTCTTAAAAGAAATGAAGTATCAACAGTCCTTGCCAGCCTTCATTCTGGTAAGTAGCACATGAAAAAATTAGCAATCTTAATATTATTGCAAAATTCAAAGTTGCTCAGATAAAATGTACAGAGCCTGGGTCTAAAGCTAAAATCAATTTAGCACTTCTTGCTAAGCTAAATCAAATATTGGTATGTTCATACTCTGTCAAGATCAATTATCTATAATTATTCCAGGGAGTGGTTAGATTTAATTAGAAGAACTGCCTAGTACTCGGTTAATTAACTGACCTTATCTGTAATTAAGCATTTAGGGATCCTTCCTTGTTAGAATGTATGCTTGCTTGAATATATTTGCTTTTAAAGGCGTCAACTGTCTTCGAACTATGTCATCTCTCTCTCTCTCTCTCTCTCTCTCTCTCTCTCTCTCCTCTACTTTATCTTCCTGTCTCTCTCTTACTGTGTCTTCCTGCCTCTCTTCCTGTCTCTCTTCCCATCTGTCTTCCTGTCTCTGTCTTCCTCTATTTGTCTCTGCTCTCTGTCCTCTTCTTTGTCTTTCTCTCTCTTTTATTTCAGTCTTCCTATCTCTCTTCCTGTCTTCTCTGTTTATTCTCTCTTGTCTCCACTGTCTTTCTCTCTCTTCCTCCCTATCATCCCCTCTTCCTCTCTCTCTCTTTCTCTCTATCCCTTTATGTTTTCCTATCTCTCTTCCTCTCTTTCTTCCTCTATCTTCTCTATCCCTTTATGTTTTCCTCTCTTTCGCCTCTCTCTCTCTCTCTCTCTCTCTCTCTCTCTCTCTCTCTCTCTCTCTCTCTCTCTTCCGTTCTTTTCTTTTTTCGTCTTCCTCTTCCCTCTGTCTTCCTCTTACTCGTTTTCTCTCTCGTCCTCTCACACCTTTCCCCGTTTTTCTCGCTCTTGTCCTCTTTGTCTTTCTCTCTGTCTTCCTCTCCCTGTATCTCTCTCTCTCTCTCTCTCTCTCTCTCTCTCTCTCTCTCTCTCTCTCTCTCTCTCTCTCTCTCTCTCTTCCTCTATTCTTCTCTCTTCCTCTGTCTTCTTCTATCTTCCCCATCTCGTTCTCTTTTTTTATTTTTATTCCTCTCTCTCTTCCCTTATCTTTTCCTTTCTGTCTTCCTCTATCAATCTTTCTCTCTCTTACTCTCTAAAGTTTCCTTTCACACACACACACACACACACACACACACTCTCTCTCTCTCTCTCTCTCTCTCTCTCTCTCTCTCTCTCTCTCGATATTCACCATGGGTCTCTCTAGTACTCTCATACATACTCCTCTTCCTCTCTGTCTTTCTCTCTCCATCTGTCTCTTCCTCCTCTCTCTCTCTCTCTCTCTCTCTCTCTCTCTCTCTCTCTCTCTCTCTCTCTCTCTCTCTCTCTCTCTTGTTCTCTCTTTTTGATATATAACCTCTTCTCACTTGCCCCCCCCCCCGCTCACTTCGTTTTCATCATCTGTCTCTCTAGTGCTCTCATATATACTCCCTATTTCTATCTGCGGTACATAAAACACATAATTATATATTGTAAATATTCTTTTCTTGTACTTTTGAAATAAATTGAATTGTTATATTTTTATTGTCACAGGTAAATACGCTGGAGTACATATAGGCCGTGATAAAACGTATGAGAAATGCCAGGAAGGGTATTACTGGAAGGGGATGAAACACGATGTAATAAAATATGTCCGTGACTGCGATAAATGCAGTAGAGTGAATCTAGGCCCAATACAAGCTGCACCTCATCTGAATCCTACAACAGTACCATCCAAAGTGCTGAGTTTAGTTGGAATCGATGTTATCGGTCCTCTTCCAATGACAGACAATGGGAACAAATATATTGTTGCAGCCACAGATCATTTTTCCAGGTGGTCTGAGACTGAAAGTCTCCTCAACAAAAGTGCTGATGAAGTAACAAAATTTCTACGTAATATCATATGTCCCCTTGGTCCTATGGACTCAATCATAACAGATATGGGTAAAGAGTTTACAAACAAGCTCATAGATAACCTAACAAGTGAGTTGGATATAGACCACAGGATTTCCTCTGCATACCATCCACAAACCAATGGGCAGAGAGAACGTGACAATAGGAACCTAAAAGAAATGTAACCAATGACCAAGATACAAACTGGGATGTTTGGCTGCCCAGTACACTGTTTGCATACAAGACAAGTGTGCAAACATCTACCAAGGTCACGCCTTTTGAGATTATGTATGGTAGAAAGGCTCGTATTATTTCCACACCTAGCCAAAGCAGAGACTGCAACGAGTTCTCTCTTGATGTGTTGGCAAACATCAACAAACACATGGAGTTTATAGGTCAAAGTGTAACAGAAAACATTGAAAATGCACAGATCCGCCAGAAGCGAAATTTCGATAAAAGAAATAAATCCTTTAAAACCTTTCAAAAGAGAGATCTTGTTCTTATGAAGAATGCCAATAAAGTAAGAAGATGTGGCTGCAAACTGGTGGACCTTCACGTAGTAAAGATGTTCTTACAAAGGGCAGGGTAAGACTGCAAAATGAACATAGTGGCAAGCTGCTGTCTAACATTTATCATTGTAGCCATTTGAAACTTTATACAAGGAGACCAGGTATGACAAAAGCCACCATCACCAAAGATGCCACAAATTCCAATAAAACACTAAAGAGTACTGAAAAAAACCCACATCAGACTTCAAATCCTCCAACAATAAATAATAGAAGTAATGGTAATCCACCTAAAGATCTTAAAAGACAAACAAGTCAACAACTGAAAAGATTGCCAATAAGACTTCCAAATACGCTCCAGGTACACAACGAAAACAAAAACATTCAAATATCTTTAATCCGCCTACAGAAAAACAATGCTACTAAGACAGTTTCAGGAATATGCAAATCACCTTTATGAAGCGACAAATATAATTTACATAAGACATCCTCAGCCCAACAAAACTGCAAATTGTACGAGGTGATGGTAATTGTATGTTTAGAGCTATAAGCTTTGCAATTTCAGGAAGCGAAAAGAGCTACATTTACCGTAACAGTATTGTCAGGCATATGCACTCCACAATGGTTACTACAAAGCTTAGCAAGTACCTCAACAACAATGTTAATAAGTACTTACAGGACAGTAATATGGAGTCAAATACTGTGTGGGTATCTGATGCCGAGATTATGGGTGCAGCATCACTGTTATAAGCGGACAAATATGTGCATTGTGTTAGTGGATGAAATTCCAGAGGAGTTAAACAATATGATTGGTTGAAGTACCCAGCATATTTTTCCCTGGACACATTCTCTCAGTCTGGAATTTATTTGCAAAACCTTGCCAATGGCCATTTTAATGTAGTGTTAGGGGCCTAAGAAAAAGCATGAACATTAATTTAAAGTTGTGTATTATGCCGTGTAAGTGAGTTTTGAAAGCCTATTAATCTGAAATTGTAAGCTGTATTAGTGTAAAGCCTTGTTTGAAATAACCCTATTTGAAATTTTGTTAAGCGAAACATTACATGTATTATATTTCACATGTGGGCCATAAGCAGATTTGGAGAGAGTCCATTAATGAAAAGAAATCAATTGGTTGTAGTCCCCCATTTGTTGAGTGACCAATTATATGAATGATATTTCACTTGTAGGTCTTAAGTGTATTACCAAAGAGCCCATCAACGGAAAGAAATGGGGGGGGGGGTAAATTAGCTGATTCTGTCCCCCTGCCCATTTGTTAAGTGACCAATCACATGCATGAAATTTCATTTGTATGCCTTACGTGTATTACCAAAGAGCCCATAAACGAAAAGAAATCATTTGATTGTAGGGAGGAAAGAATTAGTTAGTTGATTCTGTCCACTCCACTTATTTCTTAAGTGACCCATTACGTTTATAATATTTCAAATATGGACATTAATCTTATTACCAAAGAGTCCATTAATGAAAAGAACTAATTAGTTGTCAAGGGGGTGGGTGAGAAATTACTAGGGGGGAAACTAATTAATGGGGGGAGGGAGAATCAGATATCCATTTCTAGCTAGCTGATTCTTTCTCTGGAGAACATTTGGCTGGGGAGTGGGAATTGGCTGTTGATGAACTGGTGAAAATAGTTTTAATAAAGCACAAGGATTTTAGTAGTGCCAGTGAATTAATTGATGTTTGACTAGTTTTGTCCCTAGAAATTTATTTTTTTTTTCGTAAGGATTTAAAAAAAAAATAAGTTCATTTGCAATACCAAATGGTTCGTTTATTTGACTTTTGAAATTGAAATTCGTTCACTTAATAAATGAAAATGCACAGAAGATTGTGACTCCTGATGGCATGAATCAACAAGAAAATCATCGAAAAGGCCAGGTTTTATTTTTAAGGTAATTTGCTGTGTATTTTTCTTCTTTCAGCTGGATTCCCGTGTCCATAATGAGCTATCACCGATACAAACTGTCCTATACTTCTGCATCACGAATGGTGCCCAAAATACCTTCGACGTCAAGACTGAACGTCTTCCGGCCGACGTTTAGAGGTGCCATCGTGTGGATGCAACGCAACCAAGAAATACTGAACATGGCGGTCAGTTTACTTCAGATCTATCCCACCCTTATCAAGCAGAAAACGTGTGAACGACTTGCAGATTACATTAGCAGAGTAAAGTGCTTCAATAATGGCCCATCCTCTATGAAGCAGACCTCTAGTACCTCCAGCATGAAGATTGGAGCGTCAAAACCGGAACTGAAGGTACCAGAAATCCAAATAACCAAAGAATTCGACGACAATGAACGCCATGTTAAATTCTGCGAGAAAGAAACAAGACGAATTTTTATTTGCGGAGACAAGATGTCGGAGAGGTGGTCTGCTCTTGTGGTGGCGCTTTCGGAACATTTCCACGTACGATGCAGTCCAAATCCTGAATCGGCCTCAGTTATTGAGGCTTGTAGGCTCGTTCTAGGAAATGATGCCTTTATATTTTTAATGGACGGTGTTACCGTTAAAAATGATTCGTACCTAGAGCAATTAAGGTTCGCAGCAGAGGCTGGTGTACGAATATTTTGTATAAGGGAGCCACATTTTTCTCTTCCGCAGGATCTTTATTTTCATCATCTGGATAATGATTATAATTTGAGTAGCCCTTCTGTTTCTCTTGGTAAGAAACGCGATTCGAGCGAATCACTCAGAAGCCACGTATTTGAGAATCCTGAATCTGGAAAACATTTCTCCGAAAAGGCACATTTGAACGAGCAAATACAGTTAGAGCGGAAACAGCTTCCGTTAAACGCAGTTAACCAGTCTTTGCTGTCTGCTAGCTCTCAATCTCTTCCAGTGGGTTTAAAATATGACGAATCTTTTCCTGCGCCCAATAGTAAGTATGGAATAGAACCTCATAAATATCGTATATCATCCGCTAAGAGCGATTCCCTTCTGGTTTGCCGATCTTTGCAGCCATCCAGTCCCGGATTAGTCCCATACCGGTGTATTGTGTCCCCATCCAAAATCCGACCCTCCTCATTGTTTAAGACATTGCGACCTGGTTCCAGCAAGACATCTTCTAGTGAATCTCCCGCAGATCAAGCTTCTTATCATAGAGACTCTGTCCTGCTTATCGAAAGCTTCAGGCAAGCATTGGTGTACAGCAGGTCCTCTCATTCAAACAGTTTGGAAATTATTTTGCAATCGATTGAAGGACATGATGTCATTGATGACTGTGACCATGTTGTCATCACTGACTACAACTCAGTTTCCAACGAACATATATCCAGTTCACGGGCTCAAAGCAGCGAATCTGCTCATGATAGTGAGTACTGTTTTCCTTTTAGTGAGAACACAAGTAAAGGAATTAAAGTTGAATCAGATCCTGGGTCACGTTCAACTCCAAAACAAATACAAGACTTTAGCAAAGAGACTGCCAAAAACACAACACATTTAATGTCCAACGTCGAGTCTCTTGACATAGAAAACCCTCTCGATAGCGGCTTATCGAGCCCAGCTGACGCAACAACAATTTATATTGTTTATCCGCCTCACAGAAGCGGTCAAAGCGATATACCAAAAATTGTTCGATGGCCGTCTGAGAACGACATGGAAAGTTTGCCATCAGTGGGCTCCAATGGATTTCAAGATGTGGATTTGAGTATACCAGTGAACCAGCTAGACTGGTCTTCTGATGAAAGTTGCTGATGGATGGACTGGTAAACCTGAAAACTGATTCTATGACTTAAGTTTTCAGTGACATGCGTTATTAATGTGTAAGGGAAGGACTACATACTCATTTTGCCATAGTTTTCCAAAAAGTTTATTTTATATTCAATTATTGTCATAACTCAGGCAAACTCTAATACGTGCCGATAACTAGAGACCTCCGAACAATATGTATGCACTGTAAACGTAACACTAGTTCACATCGGGGTATGTGAGAAAATAAAATACGTTTTTGACTGGATGTAATATGCTAATGATTACAACTTGGTTATACGTGCTCTGTTGATATGTCAATTGATGCTTACGCTAGACTAAAACGGTTTTTTGAAATACGAATTTATAAGACGCCAAAATGATCACGTAGCCAAACAGCTTAAATGTTGGGAGGATAACATGAAATACGCAATCGAACAAAACATGAAATGTATCATCCTCTCGTCTTAAGTGCACCACAATAGACCACTGTAACCAGAATGTACCTGCATATGAAACAAGACTACTGGAATACATTATCTACCGGAATACATTATCTTCCACGTCTCTCGATTCCATCCAGACATGTATATTAAAATAATTGTGGCTTCTTTCTTTGAATTAAATAATATTCACTCTTTCCTCACGCATATTCGCTCATTCAAACCTTTTTTGCTGCTCAAATTTCTCAAGTTTCTTTTCGTTTATTAAAAGCGATACTTACACTCTGCGTGCATTATTTAAACAGATGTTACTAACTTTATTTTACGCGCTGTTTTCAATGTGCAGATGCTTATAAGGATGCTGAAAGCTATTGTAGACAGGTTTATTATAAAGATGCTGAAAGCTACTGTAGACAGGTTGTTAAGATGCTCACAGCTATGGTAGACAGGTTGTTAAGATGCTCACAGCTACTGTAGACAGGTTGTTAAGATACTCACAGCTACTGTAGACAGGTTGTTAAGATGCTCACAGCTATGGTAGACAGATTCACTTGACGCGATGCTTTCAATGTGCAGTTCATTATAAAGATGCTGAAAGCTATTGTACACAAGTTTATTATAAAGATGCTGAAAGCTGTTGTAGACAGATTCATTATAAAGATGCTCAAAGCTAATGGAGACAGATTCACTTTATGTTTTAAATGTGCAGATGATTATAAAGGTGCTATCAGATCTCGATTTTATCAGACTGAGTAGGAAATTTCCACACGAATCAAACGGTTAAATATGCAAATAATGTCGCTTCGCTTTCTTCCTCACACTATTTTTGCTTCAGTAATGGTTTAGTCAGTGTCTATCACAAAACATGAGATCCACCAATGATTGAATATTAACATTTCATTTTAGTCTAAAGACCTATTTAGTATATTAAATCAGTGTTCTTTAAAATAATTTCATTTGAACATGAAACTCAAACTGATGGAAAAATCCAATAATGGGGGTTTCTTATTTAGTTGTCATAATTCTTAAAAAGTTAGCAATAATTGAGAGGGTCTAAGGATGAACATCTGGTAATTTGTACTGAACTCCATAAGCGGTGTAGATTGCCAAATGTTTTGGATTTCTTGTAGTGGTTCTTAGCGTTATGCCAAAGATGTTTTTAGTGTGATGAAATGCTAGGTTCAAAATGAATAGCATTCAGAATAAAGAACTAAAGAGAAAAAGCTTTAGTGTAGTATCTCTTATGTACCATTTCTCTGTTTTGCTGTTGGGACACTATGGGTTGTTATATTTTTTTTTAAATGGCAGTCTTCATAAAAACAAAGCAAGAGATCTCTTTAAAAAAAAATCTTACCTGTCCAATTATCAGGTTGTAAAATGTATATGAAAGAGACACATCGGTTTAACTTTAATTAAATATTATGTTGGGCTTGATCTAGTCAACTTGAAATATATATTCGAACGGCTTTAACAAAGGAATTGTGCAAATATGTATATATTATTACAAATATGCGTATATTATTACAAATATGTGTATATTATTACAAAATCTGATGATGTAAATAATAATGCTGTTTATGTTTCAATAGTATTTTGCTAATTAGAGACAAACTATAACATGTTCATAGAAAAGAGATACTACCTTTATTTTATCATGCATTATTTGAGATACTATCTCTATCTTATCATGCATTATGAGACATACTATATCTATCTTATCATGCATTGTATGACATACTATCTCTATTTTATCATGCATTGTATGACATAATCTCTATCTTATCATGCATTTTATGACATAATATCTCTTTCTTATAATGCATTGTATGACATATTATTTCTATTTTATCATGCATTGTATGACATACTATCTGAATCTTATCATTCATTATTTGAAATACCTCCTTTTTATCATTCATTATATGTAGTATTAAACGTGAAAAATAATTCCTAAAATTCAGCGTCCTCATTGATTTTTTTTTAAAGAAAATTACATGCTTGCAATTAAACCTAATTTTTCTATTAAATGTTTTACAAATAATCGACATAAAATAAAGTACATGTGTATATTCTCACCTTGACCATCCAGTATTAATCGGACTAAAAATTTAAATCTTAACGTACGCACCCAAATTTTATATTGTCAGATGAATTGACTTCATAAAAATGGATGACATGCATGGACAATTAGCATACCGTACTTTTTAAATTTCGACCCATTTTTATGAGGGTATTGTACCATATGACAATAAGCTCATGCATCAAACCTAACTGAAAAGCATAATGCGTTGTCCAATTAGGATCTACAGGCCTGGAAATCATAAAGCGTTTGCGATTAACTTCAAACTTGAAATTTTGTTTCGACCAATCACATGATGTTAATTTTGAAAGCTCCTCACGGATTAATAGATAGTGGAAACTTAATTTCAGCCTTAAGTGCTACAGTTTTATGATTTCCAAGCCTTGTCCTGTAGGCACTCAACTGATACTTAAAATCCGAAATTCAAACCATAATTGGAGTCATTTAATGTAGTTGGCATTTGAAATGTTGGTGAAAATTCAAAGAGTAAGATGATCCCCTAATTTGTTGTTGTTGTTGTTGTTGTTGTGATTCTAACCTCACTGAGTGGAGAAATAGCAGGTTGAAAGCATTTGTTTTGTTTCTTAGTTCATACTACTTGAGCACGAGTTTAAACTGCGGTACCTGGTCGACGAAGATGTGATGGCACTATTCATAAAATATGGGAGTTCAAGTATTTACAGGGACTCTGGTTGCAAATTAAATATAAACAGAAAATCTCACTCATGAACATCATAACAACATTATAAACTCTGCAGGAGTCTAATCGATCTGAGCTGTGTGTACACGTGCAACACAAACTGCTACGAGATGAAGAGTTTATATAGTATGTTGAGCAAACTACCTTGTTCCTGTGCCAGTTCATGCTTTGTTGACATAAATATTTGCATTTGTGCAGAACATGTATTTGCTATGAAATCTGTGTTTACCTGCATGTTTTATTCGAATTACTTGTGGTTTCTTGCGAAAAGTATAGACCAGCGTAAACCTTAATCCTTTTTCTTAAAATAAAGAGAGAATATTTGTGCTCAAGTTAAATTATCCAAAATCAGATATCCTCAGAGTATATTTCTGCAAATAAAATGTTGCATGAAGGAAAAGGAGCTAACGTTAAAAGATCCCTCCCCCAAAAAGTTATATAATTCTCATTTTCTTCCATTAACATCTTTTTTTTTTTTACAAAATATCACCATTTTCTGTCTTTAAACTTGATCCTGAATTTCTTGCTAAAAGGTTTCGAGAATAAGAGTCACGACTCCGTATTTCGAAACTTGAGAATAAGGGTCCTGGCTCCGTCTTCTCGAAACTGAGAATAAGGGTCCTGGCTCCGTATTCTCGAAACCTTTTTGAGCATGAAACTCAAGCCCAAGCTCCAAGTGCAAAGTCTGCCGTTTTGTAATTTGTATAAGAAAAGTTAGAATCAAAGAACGTGAAGGATTTTCTGAACTTGGCTACATCTGCATGATTACTAAATTTCAAGAATGTTAGATATAGTCCAAGTATGAAAATTATTTTCCGTTTTTAAGTTTCAGCATCTGGCTCAAAATATTTCCAGAATACAGGGCCTCTCATGCAGGTGCGTAACGCGATGGTAGACCTGTATCTACGCTTTACTTATTGGGTGCACTACATTCACGGCTATAGACACACATACATAAAACTGATATATCCATCCATCCATCCATCCATCCATCCATCCATCCATCCATCCATCTATCTATCTATCTATCTATCTATCTGTCTGTCTGTCTGTCTGTCTATCTATTGATAGATTGGTAGATTGATCAATTGATAATTAATATAATAGAAACAAATGTGTCCAATCTTACTTAAGTATGTTCGATAAGTTTTAAAAGACAAATCCTGTTTAAGCACTACAAATCTGGATCGAATTCACCCTAATTAATTAATGATAGAATGTACATGGAATCTACCAAATATTTACCATCTGTACATGTCTGTTATGATAGAATATACATGGAATCTACCAAATATTTACCGTCTGTGCATGTCTGTTATTATAGAATGTACATGGAATCTACTAAATATTTACCGTCTGTACATGATTGGTATCAACGCTAATCAGATTATCGGAAAATGGCAGAATATTATAAAATCGATAAATATAATGAATAATTTGAAATCATTTCCGCAGGCGATCCTGATCAAAGTTGCAGATTTTAATATTACCATGGTGACATACTGATCGTCTTAATTACAAATTCGTGTTCCGTTTATCCTCAGTTTCGTGGGGTTGAGCTATGACGTCAGCCAAAATGCTATCTAATGACAGTCAACCTTGTAAACTTTTATGATCAAAAGTTGGCGTTTTTCTGTAGGTGTTTTTAAAATTATTGTGCTATTCAAAAGGACATACATCATGCAACTGCAAGTAAACTTTCCTTACCGTACAGAGAACACTGATTATTGCATTAAGTTTGAATATTTGTATACATACATACATACATACATACATACATACATACATACACCTTATATTTTGTGGATTTAGAGGAGAATATTTGCCCAGCAACATTTGCACATCACATTATACGATCTTATGTGACCATGTATGGCTTTTTGTCTGTTACTTTTGTCACAGTGTATGACCTTGTGGGGCTTGTTATCTGTTACTTTTGTCACACTGTATGACCTTGTGTGACTTATCTATTAATTGCGTCACTTTGTTTAACCTTGTGTGATTTGATATCTGTGAAACTTGTCTGTCAATATTGCACGGGTGACATATAAATCGGAAACTTTGCCTTTCAGGTCATCTTTCTGGCCAGTAAAATGCAACTTCGATAAAATCTGATATTTGGAAATTTGTTGTTAAGCTTCATTGCTGCTGCTGCGTTTCGGCAGCTTAGAATATTCAATAGCCATGAAAAAGGTATTGCTCTGACAGAAAATACGCGCTTTTTATGAAGTATGACCTCATCTGACATGAATATATTTTTTTCATGTATCATTTGGACGTTTTCTCTGTCCCAAGCAGTGGTATATCGTTAATTTACTGGCTCAAAATTTGACGTTCGATCGATCTTGAAGCGTGTTACATTCATACATTCACAGCAACTAAGCCACACGCGTTGTGCAGCCCGTTGGTTATTAGCATTCATAATCCGCGAAAGTGAAGTGGCCCAGACAAGCAGCCAGAATCATACAGTGACGCAGATCGAAGCCGGATAGTGTCACTCATGTCCTCAACCGTAATCCACTTCCCATTGCCAGATTGCACTCACCGAATCGGACAGTCGTTATTGAGCGGCTTCATTAATGATTTACTAACCACAGATAACATAGTTTATATTGATGGTAGCGTAACCGCTTTTGGTGGTGCTCGAGTCATTCACAAATCGTCGTAGTCAATCTCGAAGCTATTGTGCCACTTGTAATCCCAATTATTTCATTCGATACAAAGAAACGGTTTTGATACTATCAACGTCTCGCATTGCAGCTTATTTAGCGATTGATGCAGCTCGCGATAAAAATGCCGCAAGCAATTTTGGCGCGATTGTGAACAATCCACGAACAACGTCATCGAAGCCAGTTCCATAATATCAGGTGTAAACGGGTTTTCTCGCGTTAACAACGCACAAGGGTTTCACACGTCTACGTACAACTGTCATTATATTATCATGTCGATCTCTGATATGCAGTTGTATCGTAAATGTTTCACCTCAAAGCGCGTCTTGATCCACAAGGGTAAAACAAATATATGCCAACCGATTATTATAACATGGAAGTTACACAGGATCCGCGGAAGTAATCAATGTCAAATCACCTGGTTTCACAGTTGGTGCAAACCCATACAGTTATAACCCTGTTGTTTCAAGCCTGCTTTCATAATTGCCACTGATGGCGTTTCAGGTTAAAATGATGTGCGTCGTTGAATGAATTATATATCAGACGCAATATGATGTCCAGCACCGGATGCAGGTGATGCACGTAAAATTGTTGAATTTCGAGAAGATCTTTGGGCCAACCAAAATCTGTTATAAATGAAGACTGTCCATTGTTAACATATATTGCGGAGATTCAATTGCGATGACGGAACTGAGTGTGGACTCATGTTTTCGTATAGAAATTTTAGAATCTTTATCAGTCAACACTGAAATTCTTCATCGGAACTCATCAATGATTGAGGTAATATCATACGCCCAAGTAGGACGTTCTACCATACCCCAAAATGATCAACGATCTGGCGAAAACACGAATGTGTTGTTTGTGGGAAGACCACCAAACAGTTGTGATTGGATATCAGGCCAACTGTAATAAACTTGCAGCTGTAATAGTGCAATCTCGAATGTGCGTGATTCTCCAGCAATAACAGGTGTAGAAAGTCACAACAAACTCCTGTTTTGTTGATGAGATTGTAATTATCGATGTGAAGATTTGAGTCATATTTACATGTTGCGTAGCAGCATAAATTTCAAGTAGCACACGCAATCTCAATCATTCCAGAACTCATCTTCGGTGTACGAATGAAGTTCGTCGTATACATCATTAATATCTTCAGTAAGATCATGCATCAACGCGCGATATGTATTTCTGTCCATGATGTAACTTGTGAGCATTCGTTGACAAATCGGTGCAGTCACATTAATGACTTTTCATGCGTTGTTGACATCACGTACTGATCCCACAAGTGTTTCTAATCGATCTGTGAGGTCGTTAGGGTCACATAGTCCATCAAAGCCTTCTCGTTGTTTTGATTGATGTTACTGATAACATTTTATTTGTTCGTCTACTAATTTGTTCTATTTTTGTGTCATTGTGTCAAATTGTAAAATCTGTGTCTAGGTTGTTGATCTAATCACCTTGCCAATTTTTCCCATTCTGTTTCTTTTTCGGCAATCAGTGTTGGAGACAGATGCAAATCGTGTGCTATGAGTAAACGTCTTTCATTTTGGACGTTGTTCTTTTGGAACCGAAGGTAACTCTTCGCTTTGGTGTTGCATGTGCTGGACGATGTTCTGGTGTCTTTGCACGTTCTTTCCGTGTACTTTTTACTGGTGGAGGCGTTGGTAACTTTTCGCTTTGGGGTACACTTTCTTCAGGTGTACGTCTTTGTTGTTGCTCCAAACACTTATTTTGTTTTTCTTCATCTTCATCCGGTGTGGGTGTAGGATGTCTTTCTTCGGGTTGTTTTTGTGTAGCTTTTACTTTTACAAGTTTAATTAGACCGTTTCCTTTCTTTGTTGTTTTTGTTCATCCAGTGTTTTTGGATGTGTTTCTTCTATTTGTGTCTGCGTAGATGTGGGTGCAGATGTCTGCATATATTCTGGTATGTTTGCACGTTTTTCTGTGTAACTTTTGCAGGTGGTGACAGAGCTAACCTTTTGTTTTGAGTGCACCTTCTTGAGGCGCACATCTTTGTTGTAGTTTCTCATGTTTACGTTGTTGTTCATAATTGTGTTGCACTTTCTCCTCTGTAAGATATTCTATGTCGGGATCTGGTGTTTGCGATCTAGGACGTTGTCGTTGTCTTGGCAATTTCTCTTGTTGTCTTGGCAATTCCTCTTGTCTTGGCAATTCATTTTCTTGTGGTTGCGGGGTATTGATGGTTGAGGTACGAACCGTGTCATATTCTCTCCATAAAGTTTCACCTTATTCAGCTCTTCCACCTATAAATGCACCAAGCCTTTACATAATGAACCCATCATTCCATGTAGATTGTTTCTTGCCAGTAAACTCTCTAAATACCATATTAGGCTATTCAGCGTTGTTCATGTACATATCATGCATTCTTAATAGCAGTTGAATCAAATAAATTTTCCATTTCCTGAGTCTATAGGATTTGCGAAAATCCCAGGGCGAGCTGTTTCATTTAAGTATTGAACTGGTGTTGACAATTGTGACTTCAGTTCGGGTGGCACGTGTGGTATCCTTGCAACTGCCATTCTAAAGTCTTCATCAAGTGCACGAGTGCATTTTGCGAGTACACGAACGGCTTCTCCAATTTCTCCAACGTCTTCTTTGACTTCCCCAATTGCCTGTGGCAAGCGCGTAATAGACTTTGCAGTTGCTTTTTGGCTTTTTATGTCCTTGTTGTGTTTAGCTATTTACGAATTGGACGCGGTTCTTCTTCTGTTCCCGCTTGCGCTGCCACCTGTTCCACGGTTGGCTTTTTAATAACCGCAGCACGTTCAGCAATTTTCTTTGTTGGTTTAATCAATGGTGCAAAGCATGAAGTGAGATCATCTCGTTCAGTTTGTCGCAATCGTAACTTGTCTTTGACAACATTCTGTAACATTACGAATCAATTCCGTTGTTTACGAGAGGTTTTACGACCTCGCTTCTCGTACTCTTCTATTACATCATAGGCTTGCTTTATTCAAACCCGCACGATATTATTCCTTGCGACTGGAAGTTCCGGTCAAGTCAATAGTGAGAAAACTTTACTGATCATTTGCGATCAGCGCAAACATGTCACAAAACCCATCCGTCGAATAGTCGACGGCACACCAAGTTCAATTAATGTTTCCAAAACCACGAAATATCAACATGTTACAGTTGTCACGAATCACTTTAGGAAAGTGTGCGTATCGTTGAATCAAATAAATCACGTCTGTGTTTTTGTGTCAACCTCGTGAAAATGTGTGTGCGGGATTTTCAAGTATTACATCTTCGTACTCGACAAGATTGTTTTCGTAGGAATCCAAATCGCCAATGGCACATGCCTCGTTGATGGGGGAAAAGAAATGATCGTTGGTGGTGTTCCCACCCAATATCGCTTTATCACTCAACGCTTTTTAAAAAATTTTTAAAACATCTTAACAGGGTTCATCATTAGCTGACGGCGCTGTCACGCACAACCGATCCAGCTTAACCAACTTAAACCATCTTATATTCAACAAGTTGAAAGGCACTGTTTAAAAGAACTAGATAAAATCACTGAAAATAATGGAATCAAAGATAGCGGCGTGTCGGTTACTTATATCAAAAAGCATGTTGATGATACTAATGTTACAACAAATAATACGTGGGTGAACAAATCGCTAACGTTCCCGACCCACTATACCTAGTAACTTCATGGAGCGTAATAGCGAAAATGTTAATCAAAGGAAAAAAAGCAATTGAAAAGGAAACCTTAGCAAATGGCTGACTTATTTTAAGTTCTCTTGATGGAATTGGTTTTGATACATCTAAAGGTCACATCTTAAAGGTGCGCAAGTCAGGATCATGCTTGTTTATCATAGCTGGCAGTAAAGGTTCGTGGGGTCAAATGGGAATGTTGATAAATGATAAGCGGCATCTTAATCATGATTATGTACCAGTAATAGCGGCCGGACATTATTGTTATAAATTCTTTCACAGTTGTTGTATTATCGCCATCATTAGTCGCCAAAGATGAAATTCAGTTCGAAGGGCTCAACATTTAACCTGACAGGTACTTAACCGTCTTTGGTGATTGTTATTAAGATTCAATGTTATTATTGTATAAACGTGATGGATTCTGACCGCGGAGATGAGGTTTACCGACGGGGTGATGGATGACCTAACAAAATGTCAACATCGATAGTGATTTTGTTCCACTTGTCCATGAATATATGCGTCAGAGTGATGTTACCAGATGTTCGTAAAAACTGAAATATAACTTGGTTAAGGCACAAATAGAATTGAGCTGTTGTGACTACCATGATACACCACTACCAACTCGAAGTCAACTTGGAATCATTGCACGTGCACATAAAAACGCTCAAGCGTTCACTGCACCACAGGATGCAAAAACACCCCTGAATTGTTTCTATAACGGCGTAGTGGTATTCACCGCTGAATCCACCCAGAGAATATTATTTACACCAACATTGGCTCATTTGAGAAAAGAAAGATCTCAACTGCTATTCAATAAGGACGCACTTGTTCGGGTAACAGTTATTGGGCAAAGACGACCACTGAATGCAAATGAACAAGGTGCTAGGCCAGCAGAACACACAATCCCTGTGATTTAAGTATTCCCGAGGCAGAGATTTTCTATAATTTTATGACAGTTGTACCAGTAAAACAGGGTAATTGGTAAGATGTGGGTGTGCATATTTCACCTGGGCGTGATGACTCTGGACAGGGTTTACCAGTACTGCAATGGTACTACGCGATTGTATTATTAATAGAAAAATGATGGACCCTCAAAGTTACCGACGAGAAAAAATAATCGAAGCGGAGCAGCAGCTGAGACATGAATCACCAAAACAACCGAGTTGATCATGACGTACAAGTGCGCATGTTTGGTTGTCGATACTATT
Source organism: Megalonaias nervosa (assembly GCA_016617855.1). Lineage (NCBI taxonomy): Eukaryota > Metazoa > Mollusca > Bivalvia > Unionida > Unionidae > Megalonaias > Megalonaias nervosa. The sequence goes on from JAECUM010037655.1 coordinate 19,541, forward strand.
CGAGTGGCTTGACGCATCGGCAACTGTTGGTCTTGGAGCGACAGTGCTCACGGTAACAACAACCATCGTCGGTGCACCAATCGGACTTATTGCCGGGGTTATATATCGATAGTGTATCTGGTGGTGCTAGCAAAGTAATTTCGATACGATTACATTCATAAGTACGTGCCTAGTCAGAAATGCTTGCAGCTGCACAAAGTAGTCTGAGCACGATCAATACACTGAATTCGGTGGCAATCGAGGGTAAAATAACTAGTACAGCTGAAATCGATACAGTATTGGCGGAAATGGAAAATCACCGACAACTCCGAGCACGAATAAATAAATTGTGCGGTTCTGGATTTACAAACAATTAATGTCGAGTAAAAACATCTCTGTTAAGCGGTCTTGCTCTGCATCACTGAATGTCCCTAGCTGCTTGTTTTGGCCACTTTACTTTCATGGATTTTTAATGCTGATGAGCCACGGATTGCACAACGTGTGTGGTTTGGTTACTAAAATGAGTAAAAGTAATGGAGGATAGAGGCTGTGGCGTTGACAGACTTAAAGAAGGCCAAAACACCTACTTAGCTCCTACTACATGGGACTGAAAATGCAGAAATGTAAGGAAGTTTTTATGTTACCGCAGAATAAAGGGATATCAAGAAGCTGAACGCCGCAAATAAGAAACTAATCTGTTTACATTATGTCGCAGTCTAGTATAAATATCAATGATTCGTTGACTAAATCTAGTCATGTAACAACGGTTGACCACATGGCTTTGATTGGTCAATGACCTGACATTAGCTAATTGGTCCTCACAAATCTGGGTCGAATATGAATTTACGCATGAAATCTGTTATATAAAATCTTGGGACCCAAGATGGATGCCTTGCAATCACTTATGGTTACTGTACGTATTCAACAGTGGATTATTTCTCGCCAAATGGAATTTTTCATTGCGACCCCTTGGCATTAAAAAAACTAAGAGAGTCAGAAAAAAATGAAAATAATCTTATTCCTGTTTATGTATAACACATTTTGTAAAACTACACATATTTTTTGTAAGAATTAAATCGAGGTAAATATATTTAAATCATCAATACATTTTAATAAAAAATCTTTGTATCATTTTTAAGTACAGAACAGTTATGTAAGACAATGAAGGAGAAAACAATGTGATAAATATAGTTTATGTGCATTGCTAATGTACTGATCGAATGACAATTAGGCCACCGAGGCTGCCGACACAGGCAGGCCTGGGTGGGTATCAATCCCTCGACCCTTGGATTATGAGTCCGACTGTCTACGAACTAAGCAACCGCGGCTCCCAGCACATCTTCAGAGAACGAGAGAAGACAACATTTATTCTGTATCAGAGGCGTACTAAGGGGGTGGAGGTGGGGGTGCGGTCAGCCCCGGCTGACAGCCAAAAGGGTGGAGTGGGTGCCATCGGAAAAGTTGAAATACCAATACAAGATTTCAAACCAAATGAAAAATTCGCCAAAGTAAAAGTTATTTCTAATTTGCTTATGACAGCAATGTACTGTTTAAAACTCTACTTGCAAACATAATATATTTTTCTGTGTTACATTTTAAAATTACTTGTAGGGGTGCCAAAGGAAGGATCCGCCCTGGGTACCAAATACTTTAGGTAAGTCTCTGCTCTGTAAAGCTTCATTTACTGGAAAATAAATGGTAACTTAAAATAGTTCCACAAAATGATTACGTGGCTCTTCCCATGCAAAATAATGAAAATATTTTGTAAATATACACAACAAAGGAAAACAATGGCTGAGACTGAAGTGGCCGTGGGTTCGGGTAAGTCGAGGATGGGTGCCAGTAATCGTCAAGAAAAAAAGATAGCACATAAACAAAATGTGGTGATTTCCTATAGGTCGTTCTTCACTTTCGCGTATCACAAACTATGCAGCGTGGCCAATACAACAGTTATGCGCACTCACTGCCCAATGTCAGCAAATCGAAATCGATATCGCGTGCTCTCGCCATTCTGATATCAGCATCACGTATCTTGCTTGATTATCGTGCCATGTCACACATCTCTATTCAGACTTATAGAATAGGACTAACCCTAAAAGCCAAACGATCAAATGAAACCGGTTTACAGTGCATATGTGAATAAAACTGACACTTAGAAAACATAACGCGATTGAAGTTTACATGAAACAAAGTCTTTACGGGGTTTCCCGTTTACGAAACTAATCCAAATTTAAGATTTGTGAGTTGTTTCACGCTTATAATTGCATACAAAATTAAAGACTGTGTTAAGATCAAACAAATAGGAAAGTCTGCAGAATGTTATGTCTCGCTTGCTTCGCCGGTGCAGTACATAAGACAAAAACGTAACATAGCCAGTTTAGCAAGAAAAGCGGGTCATTACACCATAATTTACTTGTTGTAGGTCTTTAGATAAGTGATACAAGTGAATGCACATATCAAAATGTGTGATCATGAAATTGTAGGACCATACACGTAACAGTGTCAAGAAAATGAGATAAAAGCTGCAGAGTGTCGGGCAATTAATGATCACTGGATATATTTCTAACTACAATATGTTTGAAATTATTGTTTAACCTTTCCTATTCAGTAGTTCTAGTCAACGCGTGCCTGATTTCCTCGAAGTTTTGACAGAGGCACTTAAATTGATAATCTAATCGATATGTTGTAATCAGGAAAGGATATTCAATTAATTTGTTCTAATATGATAAAACTTACATGCTGGACTTATGAAGCATCTAGCTTGATATTTTTTGACGACAATGGAGGACTTATTACTTGTCTGTTGCCATGGCAACAACTATGGTAGATAACTTTTAAATGATATATCTGTTCATAGTAGATAAGTCAAATGCTTTAATAAGCTTTCGAAAAACAAATGTTTTACTTTAAAACAATGATAGCAGTATAGTGGAACAATATAGAGTATAAGGGACTCCAATGATAAACAGGATTAAAAGTTTAAGGGTCATAAGGAAAATATTTCATTTGGTAATGTTATGTATACCTAATTCTTTAACGTTCGGTACATGATTGTGTCTATAATATGTGTAGCTTTTTTCATGACCGTAAATTGTCATGATCATCTATGGTCATGTTATTTGATAATTAATTATCGTACACGGCAATAAAATTCTATCTTAAGATATTAAGTATGTATGTTTCGTCGGATCTACAAATAGTTCTTGGCGTAGGTGTTTACGGCCATTAATAATAATATTAATAACAAGACCCGTTTAGTAGTTTGGGGTTGTTTTCAGTTGGGAGGTTTATATCAGGTGGGTTTTTAGAAGAATTAAGTTATTTCCAATTGGATGGGTTCGGTCACATGAATAGGTATTTTGAAATATTAGACTGAGTAGTAAGATCTGTCACGTGGGTGATATTGCGACATATAGTCGTAATAGATTCATGAAGGTGCATATAAAGAGAGATCTGAGCAATCAGATTGATTCCTATTTCGAATTCTCAGTCTGCAGATGTGTTTAATGTTGTGTTTAGACAATCTGAGCGGAGACATTTGTTGCGACAATTTATTGGAATTACAAAGTGCTCATTGAACTAGAACCTTATTCTGGGACTATAGTGAATTATTCAAAGGAGTTCTGGACCATGCCATTGTGATACGTACATTCAAGGATTTGAAATTCATTCGGAACATTCGATTCTTTTGGACTTGAATAGAATTTTTATGATTATTTTGGATTTACTTCGTAATACTGTAAGTTCCTCTTACATTTTCATTTTATAACTTTAATATTTAAATTATTTAACAGTTTTACAAAACTTGTTGATTTTGCTTCCTTCTGCTACTTAGTTTATAACCTTGGAGTCGTAACAGAACTTAGATACCTGAAGCTGAAGAAGCAGAGGTACCAACTTGCTATTTTGTAAAAAATGGGGTCCTTATGAAAAAATGGTGACCACATGAGGTACCCGCTGGTGACGAGTGGTCAGTGGTCAAATAGTTGTTCCTAAGTCGTACAGCTCTCTATGAAACTCCATTTAGCTGCCAGTAAGACTTGTCACAAGATCTTACATCATTTTTACTGGCAGAAAATTAAAAGTGATGTTTCCGAATACTGTAGATCTTGTCAAGCTTGTCAAATGGTAGGAAAACCTAATGAGAAGATATATAAGGCTCATTTACAACCAATTCCTGCACCTGACTAACCATTTAGCAGAATAATGGTATACTGTGTCGGTCCCTCATCTAAGACCAAGTCAGGCAACCAATACTTGTTGACCATAATGTGTACATAGACAAAATTTCATTCCTTTAAGGAATATTAAGACTAAAACTATATTTAAAAAAAGCCTTAATAAAATGCTTTAAACTTTTGGCCTTCCCAAATCCCTTTAATCTGATCAAGGTTCTAATTTCATGTCAGGGATCTTCCAATAAATTATGTATGAATTAGATATCCATCAACTTCAGTCCTATGCATATCATCTTGACGGACAGGGGTCGTTGGAAATATCCCATCAGACTTTAAAGAATATGATTAGATAATACTGTCCACATATACGATAATCTGATCTTTGTAATCGCACATTTTTTAAACAGCGTGGATACTATATTTTTTTTTTCATAAAGTCGATAAGGCAGTCATCCAGAGGAGATAATTCATAGGAATCAAAATATTCCACACTGTGGTCTTTGGGGAAGTATTCATTGTGTTCCTGAACGATGTCTGTCGTCTGTGTTGATGACATAAGCCCGAACCTCTTTAGGTTTCAGCTGTGGAAATTGATCTTTAGCACACACCACTAAATTCCAAGATGCTGAATACGACCTGAAAGTTAGAAGAGAATGAAGTCCTAAGCCGGTATTCATTTTCACAGGTAATGATAAGTTTTGATTTCACTCTTTTCCCTTAAAAAGATATGTGAATTAAGTCGATGAACGAGCATTCTCGATATTCAGTGGCAGGATAGCTTCAATACGTTTTGTCTCCAAGGAAGGAAAAGGAAGTAGGGAATGGTCACATGTCTTTATGCAACTCTTTCAAGATTTTCTTTTGTACCATGAGGGTTCGTGCATCTTCCAGATATTATTCCAGCTTTCCTTTTCATTCATAATGAAACATTCGTCGTTTTGTACTTGACCATGATCATCGATTTGGCAACCATAACAGTATTCATGGTCAGGCGTGTGATTCTTTCAGCTAAGTGACAAGCAAAATCGACGACTAAGTGTTGTTCTTATTCTAGCTATCGTGATATCATGACTGTATATTTTTATTGTGTGCCAGTGGTCTGAATCTGCTGTTCTTATTGGAAAACAACATCCTTTTTCTTTACGTCCATGACTTTGCGATCGCTATCTTTCTTTGCTTCTTCTTCTCCTTGAAGGGCCTGTGATGCAAAAAGCCATCTCCCTTGTCTGCCTTCATGACTTTCTGTTCCATTATCTTTATTTTGTTCTTATTCTTCTCTGCTGAGTGTATATGACTACTGATGTTCTGGATTTCCAAGCGCTCTTGTTCAGTCCTTCTAATAGTCTCGAATCACATACTTCAAACTGTCGATTTCAAGAGTATTGTCAACTCTCTTTAGAAGATGACATTCACTCTGATAACCAGAGCTACTGCAAACTGAAGTTCCACACGAAGTTGGCCCTGTTTCATACGATGGAAATGTCTCTCGTCACTGCCTTGGCCTGGAGCGAAATCAAATCCCCATAAAGTATTATCCTTCTGCGTAATCGTCGTACGAAATGCGATAGATAATGTTGGCTCCGAATTGCCCTGTGGCTTCAAATAGAATCAAGTAAGAGCTCAATTATTTTTTCTGGGCACAGTTATTTTCAAAGGGTCTGTCACACAACGTCTGACCATCTCGGGTCTATTGGGCACATTGAAATTTTGGAACGCGAAAGGTGTTTGATCGATGACTCCGTTGAGGGATTAATTGCTTACGATGACGATGCAAACGATGTAGCAGTTGTCCAGAGGCAATGATGAAGGTTCTAAATTCTACTCCTCGTAGTGGATACTTGACTGTCTTCTGGTCCGATTTGACTGATGTAGTTTCCACTTTATTTAAGACTTCCACACGTCGCACGTAGAGTCTGACTTGTCCGATGCTCGTTTCGTACTCGTTACCATTATTCATAAAACAAAACAAACTACTACTTAGAGTTAGTCTCTGGCGGTATCCATGCCATTTAATAATTCTTGCAACAACACATCCAAATGCAAACGATCCATCATTTCTAAACCCCATCCTTGTTTGAATTACGTGTGGTGATCGTTAACTCTAGCATTGTGAGAATCGTCACCTTCTGCAAAAGCTTTGTTGAAGGCATCCAAGTATCAGGTTTCCACATCAACGAGGCACCTGGATGTGTGTTCTTAACTTCTTTTTTGTACATCAAGAGATTTTCAAAGTAAGCTCGGTAAGGGTATGTATCCATGTTGCTACTGACTAGATTATTGTTCAAGTGCAAATCCTTTTCGCTGAACAACGAATGTATACAAATGTTGACAAGAGCTACTCTAGCATCGGCTCCTGGTTTACTGCTGTCTGTTTTGACAACTTCGACTTTCAGGTGCAAAAGTAGCTGTTATCCAGATCGATTAATCTTCGGTGTTTCCTTCGATTTCAGACTTAGTAGGTGCTGAAGTATCTAAAAAAGGCACAGGATGAAATTCTACCTATTGTGATTCTAGCATCGACATCGTCGTTGGTGGCATGGCAGACATATCGCGTTAAGACTTGAAACATTCGCAATAGTCTCGGTACATCATTGCCTTTAGCAATAAAAAATGTCCAACTCTCTGACTGCTGATCTTCAATTCTTATCTTGGACGTGTTTGTGCGGTTCCAAAAATTTTTGACATGTCTTTCTGGCTTGTCCTTACTGTGGCAAAGAAAGGGAAATCAATGAAGTCGACTGGAACGTGCAGATAATTTTTTGGTTTTCTCGGCGATTCCAAAGTTCTTTTCATATTTGAGTTAATACATTTCTTCCTGCTTTCATTAACTCTTCTTCAGGACTTTGCTTGTTGATGATTACGCTTCGGATAAATTCTTTTCCACGCCTAAAAGCAGTATCTTTTAAAGCATTCATTTCCGCCCATAGGTTTTGAAATGGATGCTAACGTGCGAAAAGCAGAGTTTAGCATATCTCTGAAACCATGTAATCCTTGTCGAGCTACTCTTCTGTACACTGGATACATCTGTTATAAATCACTGGAGAATCTTTTTGGAAAATGTATTTTCACGGTGATTGTTCTACTCGAGAATATAATATTTTGTCCTATATCTCCTTTTATACTAATATTGACACTGTTAAAATACGATTTGTTGAGAAGAAAACGATGAGGATGCACGAATTCTCCATGAACGTGTTACGTATTTTCTCTTTAATCGTAAGTAGCTTTGCCAGAATCCACTTTGAAATGAATGACTCTCAACAGTGGAGCAGCTGTGTTTTCTACGACGTTGTACTCGGTGGCATCAAAGTTCGCAAACACTAAATTCAGTCTTCCTTTTGATTCGATAGGGATTGAACATACCTGTAAATTCGTTCGGTGATGTTGATTTCTTTGGTGGGAACGAGAGTTTGTGTTTTGACCCAGAATAGCAAACAAACTAGCAGAAAATTTATCAGCGTTTTGTTGTCAGGAAATTTTTTTTTTTTTGACACAATGAGAAATTGGATGGCATTCAAATAGTACACGTTTGTTTTAATTTTGTCCAGCATTTTGACAAATTGATCGTTAAACATAGCTGCAATTGTTTTGACAAGATGTCAAGCATTAAAGCATTTCAAGATGGCTGTCTAATATTCAAGTCCCTTGATGCCCCACAAACTGTTTACCCTGTTTAACATGGGAGTCTTCCTATGCCCGATATCACCCCACTATGCTACTAATGGTATCAGCGTTACAAGAACCGATACGCATTTTTTCAAGCAAATGACGATCTTTTTTTGTTCTTCTATGTTCAGGTGGCACAGAAAAGTAATACAACAGAACCACTAGATACACACAAAGCATAAACTGCACATGTGCCTCTGTGGGCTGATTTTCTATTACATGTGATTCAAGGTTAAATATACAAATGCTCTGATATAAAACGTCATAAAGAAAAGGCGTTAAGAACATTGGTTGCCATGGTAACGGCAAGCATTTCTAAAATCCTTGATTCAAAAGTAATTTGGTTCATTTTTTTCCATTCAAATTACCAGTTTATTTTAGCGTGTCAATCAAAAATATCGTGCCAGCCACTCGTATATTGCAACCCCATATATTGTGCAAAATGTCTGTCCATATTCATATTTGTTCAAATGATATACATGTTGTGTGTCAAATTTCATATAGACTCTTGGTAAAAATATAAACTTTATAACTGTCTGTTCATATATCTGAGTACACGTGATAACTATAATTGTATGTTCATACATCACAGTACATTTGATAACTTGATAACTGCATGTTCATACATTAGAGCACACATTAAAACTCTATAATTGTATGTTCCTACATAGGAGTACCCTTGATAACTCTATATTTGTATTTTAATACATTTAAATAAACTCGATAACTCTGTACTTGTGTGTTCATACATTTGAATAAATTTAATAAATGCTGTTTACACAATGAACGAATTTTCTTTTCATTAAAAATAATTTAACTCAAAATGGTCTTCATGTTGTATAATGTATGTGATTGCCATGTGTTTGTATGACATTCCTACAAACGTACAGGTCCTGAAGAATATCAGTGCAAAATAAATGTGAAGATTTTAACTTGTGGCAATGTAGTATACCAGTCATGAATTCACTAATAATGATATATCACAAATAGTCTGAAAAGGCGAACAAAAACAAAGTAATTGTGAAAAAAAAAAAAAACTGCTATAAACACTACTCTTCCTGTACACACAGCTGCTGGTGGTACGCCTGATAACATCGTGGCACATCACATTTAACACATCCATACACTTTGTCTACTTTTTTGTTGATTTCTTGCCCAATCAAGCCTGAGAGTGTCAAAGACGTGAAGGCTGTGCAGCAGGAACAACTTTTTCTTGTTTGCTCCTTGAAAAGTTCCCCAATCTGCATTCTGGCAACATCAATGTGAAAGTCCAGAAGGGTGAACATCTCTCGGGCTTCTTCAAAGCTCTCGTCTCATACAATATAATAAAAGCATTGCTCAAAGCTCTCGTCTCATACAATATAATAAAAGCCTTGTTCAAAGCTCTCGTCTCATACAATATAATAAAACCATTGCTCAAGCAATGATTGATGAGAAAACTATTTCCAACATTTCTGGCTGTTCTTTCCAACTTGATAATTGGAACTAATCAGGCAGAGATTGATGAGGACGTGGAACGAAATATATCCACCTTTTTATTCTGGTCCTTCCAACTACACAAGTTGATTTCCACGGTCAGCCTGACCCATATGGCTCTCGGTCTGAGAAATCTCGAGCCTCAATACAAATGTTTGCCACAAAAGGCGGACGGAATCAGATCACAATTATTGTTCCTGTGCAGGCGAATATAGTCCCAACCTATTTTTAGAGCAATTTTTTCCTGTCTCCTTTTGGTGGTGATACAAGAGTTAGATTTAGTCATTTTTGGTATTGATTTAAAGGTAATTGTGTATTCTTTAGAAGATCAGCTTATGGTGTGGTTGTCTGTGTGTGTTTTGGCGACAGTGCGCAGTCAGTAATAAGGCCTTGGTGATGATCCGGAAGTTAAATCTGCGTTCCATTACACATTGCTTTGTTTACAGTCCAGGCTCTCAAAGAAGTGCCGGTGACTCTATGACAAGAACTTCACCGTGAAGTCATCTTTGAAGGTATTTTAGAGTAACATGATTTTTATTGATTGGCACACAGTGGAAAGTTCAGTACTGATAGAGACTATATAGGAAAATTAATTGTGATCTGAGTCATGACACCTTTCCAGTCGCCTCATAGCCATCGCTTTTCCAAAGTGAGGTAACAAACTGTGAGAAGCAAGGAGCACAAGGCTAATAGTTTTACATGGTAGCACAACGCAGTCATCCCATTACGTATCGATGACGTCGTAATGAAGTGCGTTGGAGCGGACATATATAGTGTGGTTTTAAGGTTTAGATGGCCTAGTGGTCAAATTAGCTGTACAACGGTAGAGAAGCGTGCATGCTATCATTCGATAAAAATATATTCTTGACATGTACACTATTTTGTTGATATGGTGAGTGCCAGATACACCATTCTCATATTAAAATCAAATCACTTTTGTTCATAGGTGTGAAATACAGTCCAATATTGTCAGATATGTTCTGTTAACATCGTGTGTGACGGGTACACCGTTCATTATTATGAAAACAGATCTTGTATCAAGCTTAGAAAATTAGTCAAACAAGGAAGTATTCTTTTGCTTCAAGAAAAACAAACAGTCGCAAATTAACCGTATGCAACAAAATTAATTTAATAAAGACGACGCTCGTGCTTCATTTAACAATACGAGGCCTAAAAAGAAATGGAGGGGGGATGGTTAATAAAAACCCCAAAACAAAAACTAAAAAATAGACAAAACAAAAATAAAACCAAACAAACAAACGAACAAAACAAACCAGTCACTGGTTGTAATCAGTACTATTTTTATTCCGCAACAATGGGTCCCTCCCCTCCAACCCTATGTTATTTATTTTCAAATACTTCGGAGCTACAAAAGAATAAATATCCATTGTATCGGTTTGGTACTGACATTGGGATGGAAATGGAAATTTGAAGTGTCAACATCGGCTTAAATACTGTATTTGTCCATTCCCGTATTTTATCAAAGTCCTCTGTGCATATTCCACAATTTCGGTGAAAATTAGTGTCAGTTATCTTTAGATGAAAAAGTTATAAATATCCAAAATTTTACATTAATGAGTCCGTCGAGGCCGTCAAAATGAGAAGTACTCATACGACATATCAAGCAACCTTTTTTTTCCCAAAACACAGAACAAAATATGAATGCGGCTTTGTATTTTCTGTATAATCCCTCTGTATAATCCCTCTTTATGTTTTCTAACTATTTTTAGCTAAACAGTGTGAATGGAATTTAAAACAAACCAATATAAAAGTCCGATTTGTTGCATCGACGACGGACGTCGGTGAAAACACCTAAAAATAGACTGAACATTCGTATCGAAGAACAAGCAAAAGTCACCTTAAATGGGTATGTGATAAATAAACAAACTAAGTGTTTTGTTCCAAATCGGCGGAAAGAACGAGTTTTATATGGCAAAAGGATACGCAGAGGTTGTCAGGTAGATATGTATTCATAGCCAATATCAAACGAGTTCTTTCCCCCTACACGTGATAAATAAGGAATGTGATTTTGTATTCATTACATGCGCCTTCTTGCGTGTTCTCTAAATAGTTTAACTTTACAGCATCAATACAATTCAAAACGAACTGAGATTTATAAAAATTCGATTCGTTGCGTTTAAGCAACTCGACGCGCGGACGTCAGAGAAAACGAATAGTTCTTATCAGGGTGTGTCATACTGAAATACGCATATAATATTTGTATCGAACGCTAGATCAGCCATGTTAAGATTAAACGCGTATATAATAAATACACAAAACTGCGTACGCATTTTGCTCTACGTCAACGGAAAGAACTAGTTTGATATGATGTATGGATACGTCGCGGCCTTCAAGCAAGACATTTGTACACAATATCAAGTGATATAGTTCTGTGTCTCATATAGTTATGGACATACCTGATGTTTCCCTCGTTTTAATGTACCATGATCCAGTAAAAGCAAAATGTGTCTTGTTCATGTAATGTTTGTAATTTTTAGAAATGTTGATAGTAATTAACCGAGAAAGGGATTTTTTAAATTATGCAAGGACTAAATCATTCTAATCTACATTTAGTTATGCCGGGTAATAAGTTTCCGAGCTCGAACGCGGGATACGATTGAGTCGTATCAGTAATTATGAAGAAAATGTAGAGAAGAGCCACATGTTTCTTTATGTCACGATGAACAACAATAGTGACCAAGATTTGCTTCATCACTGGATCAGTATTTCGAAAACGTGTATTGAATGTGCTTCTTGGAGATCTCAAACGTTTCATTTTCGGAATTTTGGAGCTTTCACGCTTTTCATTTTTGGCGATTTGACGCTTTTTATTTTGGGAGATTTCACGCTTTTTATTTTGGGTGACTTTAAACCCTTCGTTTTGGGACTTTTTAGAGACTTCGGACTTTTGAGAGACTTCGGACTTTTGAGCTTGGGTGCTTTTTGATTTTTGATTTTTGTTGATTTAGGTGAATTTGGACTTTTAACTTTCTTTGATTTTGGACTTTTCGACTTTGATTTCTTTATTTCCTTTGCTGGGCTGGATATTTCTTTAGTGGACGCACTCTTGTCGCGCTTCTTCTTGGATGGACTTTTGGACTTGTCTTCTGGCTTCTTTGATGGACTTTTTGACTTGTCTTCCCGCCTCTTCTTGTCTTTAGAAGATGAACTATCCTTCCTGTCCTTATCTTTCTTTTCTTTCTTCTTGTCTTTATTGTTCTTTTCATGTTTTATCTTATCCTTCTTGTCTTTCTTCGCTTTGTCCTTTCCTTTCTGTTCATTCTTACTATCCGTGCTTTTGCATGAATCCTTCCCACCACTTTCAGTGTGACTGCCATCCCCAGCATAGCGACGATGATCGTCATCAAATCCACCGCCAAAATCTCCACCAGCCCCAATGCCGGCCTCGCCACCGACCTTACGATTGTCAAGAGCTGCAAATAAATTAATAAATAAATAAATAAATAAATAAATAAATAAATAAATAAATTGTACAGGTAAATAAATATATCTGATTTCATTTGTTATATCTAATTTTCAAAACATATGACTACACTGCATATTGCAAGCTGACATTATGACATTACCCAGATTCACACTAGCACACTGAGATTTACTACAAACACCGTGTGTGTTAGAAAACTGGTGACAGAGATTTTATCATTTTTATATCCGAAGACGAAAGAACGAGTTTCATGGAACTGTACCTAATGACTATTAAATTCAGACATCTTCCAAGTCTAAACAAGTTTTCACATCTATTCACATCTAGAAAAACAACAAATATCTCTCTCTCTCTCTCTCTCTCTCTCTCTCTCTCTCTCTCTCTCTCTCTCACACACACACACACACACACACACACACACACACACACACCTCCTCCCCGTATGAACTTGTCGGCGTCACCAGTCTGACAGCAGTAGCAGCATGTGTTGGGTAAGCAGTACCCTGTACCAGAACCTTCTTCATCTCCCATCTCATAGGCATGATGGATTGACGTCTGGAGGTACCGCAACAGCACGACAAACACAAACTGAAGACAAAAACAAAGTCCATATCAGTCAGATCTTCGGCTTTTACTTTGTTTTGTTTTTTTTTTTTTTGTTTGTTTTCCATTACGAATTATTTAGGAGGAAGAGAAGATAGGTCAGTAAGAACTTGGTATTACTAAATCCGTCAAATGAGAACGCTAACTACATTGAATCCCTGTCACAATAAAAAAAAAAAAAATGTAAGCCACTATATTGAATCATTAATGAAATGATCTTCCTATACTGACAGTGAATATACTCTGAACCTATTAAGTTAAATTGTAGATGAGAAAGTTTCAGCATAATTCCTTCCAAATAAAAATCAGTTATAATAACTGCGCAAGAAATAAATAATTATCATATATACAATAAGGATATCATTTAAAATTATCAATGAAAATAAAGAAAGTTATGATAAAAAGAAAGGAAGGAAGATGCAAAGGCAAATAGGACGAATAATTGTGGATCATGCACGTATGCATGCATGATCCATACGCGTTATGAAACTGACACTCGTTTTCTTTCTGCGTTTGACAAAAAGTCATAACTGCTTTTAGTTAAACATGTGCACAGTGATGAAGTCATTCCAAGGTGGATATGAATGTATACAAATACATAGAGGATATTTGCTCGTAGCGAGTTAATATTGAATAAATTCCATCGAGTGGGTAAAAAGCTTTTAACCTTACGCGTGACAAAGTCACGAGAGAGAAATACTCGAATTTTTCATCCACGACATGATATATATAAAGTGTTGGTATAAAGCAATTAGATATACCAATACTACTGGTATGTCAAATTGTGATCCGCCCATGGCGCAATAATACGGATATATAAACATTCTTTCAACTGCAGGCATATAGATCAATTATGAATTTCTACTCATTAATCATAAATGAAATATGAAAATAATGATAACAAGTATTAATAGTCCCTGTTTTTTAAATGAAATTAAAATTGTTCACAATTTCATCAGAATTCCTTTCTTTTTTCCGTTCCCCTCTCCCTCTCGTGAGTAAGGGAAAAATATGCAAAAATCTGGAGTGAGAGAGAAAAACAAATTGCACTGGACGAAAACATTAAAATTGAACTTGCACCAAGTAACCTACAAGATAATGGTTCGTCGTAACCGTATGTTTACACTTTCCTTGGGATCTATTTACAGTGTTCATAATATCAGTGATACATACTTCAATAGCCGGTCGATACTTTAAATTAAATTTGTCGGTTACGAGATACACATACTGTAACGTAGCTAATGCGCTGATGTTGTTGTTCTTAAACCTCTCTCTCTCTCTCTCTCTCTCTCTCTCTCTCTGGATTATCGTAGCTAGATACGGGCGAAAATCCACGAAAATACGAGCGTTGGGGATTTTTGCTTGTGTCATACGACGATGTCTCTGGACCTATGAATGATGGTAAAGTTAAGTCAAACCGTCCAAAGAGAGAGAGAGAGAGAGAGAGAGAGAGAGAGAGAGAGAGAATTTTATAGTCTTTAAAAATGTTAATTAAGCAGAATAATGACTTAGATCAACTGCAAATATATTAAAATATTTTAATTACTGAGAGTTCATGTTCGGTGTACAAAAAGCTAACCGTTTTTGTAGTGCACTACTTTCTTCATGAAAACCAGCTTTCATGTTTAAATCATAAGTTTGTCTTATACTGATTTCACAAATATGAATAAAAATAGAAACTCAAAAATAAAACAATCAACTTATCAATTTGCATATGTGATTGCGAACAACAAAAATATACATAGAACTACATTTTGTAGCGGACACACTCGCAGGGATGTGAGGAGTTCATTCACTCGGTCAATACACAGTTGCCTGGAGCATATCGTAACTCCGTTCAGAGGGCAAATATGTGTATTTGTATGTGATATAAATAAATTATATGTATAATATAAATTCTGTATCAATGATATACCACTCGTCGTATAAATTTTTCATTAAAAGGAAACTCGGCAAGCCTCGTTTCCTTTCAATGAAAAATTTATACATACTATATATATATATAT
>JAECUM010037656.1:0-34412 GCA_016617855.1 Megalonaias nervosa
CTCCTCTTCTTCTTCAGTTCTAGCTGCTTCTGCTATGGCCTCCATGGACAGTTCTTCCAGGATGCGCCTGGCATACTCCAAGTGCATTTCGAGTCCACGAATGCTTATTCTACTCATTTTTCTTGACGTTGACGAATCAACGAACGCTCCGTTTATATGTCTGAAGCACAGACGTGAAGGAAAACATCCCCTTACACAACAAACTAACAATGACTGACTGAGAAGGATTAAAATCGCCTATGCTACCTAAGAGCTTTTGCGACTCGTTAATGCTCAATTGTTGAGCTTTTCAATTGGTCGGTGTTTCAGGAATGATGCCGCAAAAACACCGCTTTTATGTATGATAGTCGTACTTTTTAATTGTATGTTAGGAGGTGGAAAGGAGGAAGGGGACCCGGCGGGGGACGCCAACTGCTGATGCCGTGTACGCTCCAAAGGGCCCGGACCGACGTGATTGTATGTCAAATTCTGTCCAGTTGTGTTAGTGGACGTTCCCTATCCCAATATTGTGTGGGCCACCTGTGCAATTGCTCGAAGTTTCTGAGTTGAAGATTGCCTATTTTATCCATGTGTAGTTGGAATTTTGTGTACTAAGCGTACTTTTAATGGCGAAATTACACCAATCAGCCGGGTGTCAGCAACCCTGTGGGGTTTTTTTTGGTGGGGGCCACGCATTGTTAGTATTAGCTGTTGTTTTTGATGGCGGAAGGACTAAAGGATCAGGGTAGTATTGTACGATGGTGTTATCGAATGAGGCCTTCTATTGCCAATGGAAGTGCTTCCCTTGTATATAAAAGTAGGGGGTAAGAGTAGAGATAGAGGGATAGTGGTGGGTGGGGGAAGGGGATTCTTGGTGGAAAACCTGTGGGCAACACAGGCTTGTTGTTTCCAGGATTCCACCCAAGTGTTGCTAGTATATTTTCCCTAGCACCTGTTTTAGGCCCCTTGTGTTAGTAAAGGTGAGGGTGGAATAAGAGGAAAGTGAAGAGAGAGCTTATAGTGGAAAGTCTTTGTTCAACATAGGCTTGTTGTACGCAGGATTCCACCCAGGTGTTCGCTAGTCTGTTTTCCCTAGCGCCTGTTTTGGGCCCTATTAGTTAGTGAGGGTGTTAGTAGAGGATGGGTGGAAAGGAGAGCTTTTGTCCGGAAGTGTTGAGCCAGTGCTTGCTCGAGGAGGTGGGCCAGTGCTTGCCCAGGTTTGTGCCAGTGCCTGCACGGGGAGGTGGGCCAGTGCTTGTCCAGGGGAGGGTATGGATTTGAGCCAGTGCTTGCTCTTGTGTGGGCGAGAGCTTGCCCATGGGAGGGACTGGGGTTTGGTTTTTTAGTTTTTGATTTAGAGGGCTAGTACTTGCCCTGTGGAGGTACTGGTCCTTCCGGGTTCTGTTCTTCCGGTGTTGGAGGGCTAGTGCTTGCCCTGTGCAGGTTCTGGACCTTCCATGTTCTGCTCTTCCGGAAGGGCTCGTACTTGTCCGCCAAGTGGAGGTTAATATTCCAGTCGTTTTTCTGTGTTCACTTGGTTGTATTCCCCAGTTGCCTCTCTCTTGTCTTTTGTCTTGATTTGATTATTTTCTGTCTTTCGTCAATTTTGAATCGATATTGTGCCCTTTTTGTTTTGTTAATGTCATGCATGGGAGATGGGATGGGAGGGGAAGATGAGAGAAGAGATAAGGTACATACATACATATACATATACATATAATCCATATACATATAATCCATATACATATAATCCACATACATATAATCCATATAATCCATATACATATAATCCATATAATCCATATACATACGTCCATATAATGTATATACATACGTCCATATAATGTATATACATACGTCCATATAATGTACATACATACATACATACATATATACATACGTACATACATACGTATATACATATATACATACACATATACATACATACACACATACATACATACATATACATACATATATACACATACACACACATACATATATATTTATATATATATATATATATATATCTTATTTTACTTTTTTATTTTTTTATTTATTTTTTCCTTCCCTTTAGTATTAGTTATTAGTTGTTAGTTGATTATGTGTTGGTTAGTGGCTATGTTAGTTATTGTGGGTGTGTCTGCTTTGTTAGTTTGTTTTAGTTGAATAGTGTTGGAGTAGTGTTGTTTTAGTTGCCTCATGCTATGTACAGAGTGTTTTTTGTGGTGTTGTTTAGTCTATTATATTGTTGGTTCTGTATGGTTGGCTTTTGATGTCTTGGTCCTGTTTGCCCTTGTTATACTTGCCTGTCCCTCGACGTGATTGTGTTTCCGATTAAACTTATTGGTGTCCGTCTGTGACGCTGTGCACCCCCTTGTTGTTAAAGGTGAATCTCGATTCCTTATGTGTGTAAGTTCTTTTTTAGGACTCACCTTTTGGCTTGGCAGTTGTTGCCATAGTCCTGCCTCTCTTGTTGTTGCTAGTGCCCTTATGTGTCCTTTTGTCTTGGTATTTTAGTTAAGATTTGCCCGTTAGTTGGTCCGTGTGCCATAGTCATATTTCCCTAGTTGAATCGGATGTTCAATGGTATTTCTGGCTTCCTCGTTGTTGCGTTTGGTTTTCAATTCCTTGTGCCTTTTAAGGCTGATTTCAGGACTTGCTTTATAGCTGGCGTTTTGCCATAGTCCTTTTGTGTTTGCATGTTGTTTTACTTACCCTGTGTCCAGCTTAATCCTGTTGTTGTCATTGTTATGATGTCTAGTAGTCCTGGTTCTCTAATCGTTACCATTGGATTTCGATTCCTTATGCCTTTTAGGTTGGTTTGGGGACTTGTTTTTTAGCTGGCGTTTTGCCATAGTCCCCTTTTTAGTCCTGGTCCTGTTGTTGGTATGTTGTCTGGTAGACAAGTGTACTAGGATTAATTGTTAATTGTTAAGTCTGGTTAATAGGTTAGTAGGATAAGTGGGTGCTGGCGTGTTGGACGGCTGGTAGTGCTTGTCTCAGAGCCGTGGGTCTAGGCTCATTGTCATAGTCCTGGTTTATTGTGTTGCTGGTGTTTTCCTTTTTGTTTATATGTGACCATGTTTTTGGATCCCCTTTAGGTACGAGATGACGTTTTTGTAGATAAGTTCTATATTTGTGTTCTTGGTCTTATCCAATATCTCTGGGTACGTTGTTGGTGATCCAATGCGTTTCTGGTATTCTTGGAAGCTGTTCCGCTGCACATTGTAGGTGGCACATGTGTTGAATATGTGGTCGAACGTCTCTGCTATTGGGCATTGAGGACAGTTGGTTGTTTGGGTCCCTTTGTCTTTGAGGTACCTTCCGAAGCTCGCTTTCAGTAGTGTTTTTCCTGTCATGATTCTGTTAATAATCCTTAAGTCATTAACTTCCATTTCCTTTGGGGTAATGATTTTCCTGGATACTTCTTTTTGTAGTTGGTGGAGATGCCTTCCCTTGTTGGAGTTTTTCCATATGTGTTGCCATATGTGTTGCCATTTTGTGTTTATTTTCTGTCTAACCTGACTGTAGAGTTATTGGACGCTGTAGGTGAGGGAGTCAGTTTCGTTGTTGTGGAGGTTCTTTTTTGCCACTGTGTCCGCTTTGTCATTCCCGGGGAGGTTTATGTGTGATGGCACCCAGAGGAATTCAATGGTGTGTTGATTTGTCTCAAGTTCTCGAATATGTTGCATCACTTCCTCGAGCATATTTGCTCTGCTTCGTGTTGCACCTGTTTCTAAGGTTTTGAGGACGCTGAGAGAATCCTTGATGATAACATGGCGATGTTTTCTGTCGCGTCTGCGTTTGAACCGTATAAAGCAGGACAGTCTCCAATCTGGTCAACTGATTTTAATAATTTAATTTTAAAAAAACAAAACAAAAAAAAAAAAAAAAAAAGGAAAAGAAGACGAAAGACGCGACAAACGGAACCCCTAGCACAAGCAAAAGGAAACACATTACCAGGAAATAAAGACACCTTCATTCAGGAAGAGGAGAACAGAAGAAGATCATAAAGAAGACTCAATACAGAAGAAAAACTCAAACAGCCATGAACAGAAGAGGAAGAGAACAGAAGAAGATAATAAAGAAGACTCAATACAGGAGAAAACTCAAACGGCCATAAACAGAAAAGGGGAGACTGAAGATAAACAGAGGAAAGTTTGAGAATAACTTTCCATCTGTCATCAGGGAAAAGATGAAATCATCAAATATGCCAAATAAATTTTAATTTGCCAATAAAGAAAAGATATAACTATTCAATCAAATTTGTCAGACAAGCAAATAAGGTGCAGTCTAGGAAGCTCTACCTGCTGCACCACAACTTTCAAATTTGCCGACAAGCATCAAAGCAAGGGACAGTCCAGGAAGCTCTACCTGCTGCCCCATAACTCTCAAATTTGCCGACAAGCATCAAAGCAAGGGGCAGTCCTGGAAGCTCTACCTGCTGCCCCACAAACCCCCTCCCCTCACACACACAAGCACCTACGCTGGGAATATCAAACAGGTGCTAGGAAAATATACTAGCAATACCTGGGTGGACTCCTGAACTTGGCAAGCCAGTACTGAGCTAAGATTTTCTACCATGACCCCGGCATATGGGTGTTGTTCGAAATATGGTAAGGGACAGTCCAGGACACACCCCACCTGCTGTCCCAAAAATCCGGACAAGCATTAAAACCCTCCTTAGGACAGAGAGGGAATAACCAAGGTCTTCATTTTACATTAGAAGATCAAAAACAACCTATCATGATCCTTTGGCCGTGCGCTCAAAACAATACAACTATAATTACTAAGCGGTGCTAATATTACATAGGATGGCATACATCCAGCAGATTGGTACATTTTAGATTTCTAAAGTACGCTCAGTACACAAAATTCCAACTAATATTTATTCAAAATTCATAACTCCCAACTATTGGATCAATTGCATAGGTGGCTCACACACTTCTGGTATAGGGATATCCATAGTCACAACTGGATTCAATTTGATTAAACTGATTTAGGGGTATCAAGGCTTTTTTTGGGTGACTTGGGGCCTTCGGAGAGGACCATCAACATCAAGGAAGCAAGCTGAGACATGGACTGGAACTGGCTCTGGAGTCTTCGCCTGGGGGCTGTTGGCTGCTCTTTTTCTGGTGGCTTTCTTTTTTGGTTTGGTCCGTACGGGACTTGAATCACCGCCCTCTGGGGGTGGGGGGTGGGGTTTGGTTGTTGCCTGTCTTGGGGTTTGACTCGGTTACTTGTGGTAGGGGTCTGGTATAGGGGTGGGGGTGTGTGGGCTGTTTCTGGGGTGGTTGTGGTGGGGCGGGGCTGGGGCCCGGGCGGGGGATTTGGTTGCTGGGTCTGTCAGTTGGGGGTGATGGAGTGCGTCCGGACGGGTACTAAAGGTCAAAAGGCCCAGACTGGGGCCAAGTGCCCTCTTAAAGGGACAGAGGTTCAGCCTAGGATCGCAAGCAGTCGCAGAAGCCATCGAGCAATACGCGACTATAATCCGTTTACTGGTTACTGGTCAACGAAGTGGCCGTGGAGGAGGACGGACGTGCACCACGCTGCTCTCGCTTTCAACAAAGACATCGGATTTGTACTTCAAGAAACTTCAAGGAACGAGAGAAAAAACAACAAAACAGATGAAAAAGGATATTCACACAGGATTTATTCAAGGTTTTCGCCGAAATTGTGATTCCAGGACAAAAAACAGCAATCAACACTAAGAAGCACATGGCTGCAGCTACAGGGGGTCACTTCCCAGAACAAAGGAACAAAGGAAACTGACCACAGACTGGACAGACTACACCGCACACACATCGCATAAGGTAAAGAACGCATTTTACAATTGCAAATACAATTACAATTACAATTACAATTATCGATTCCACGATTTACAATAATTTAATTTAATTTAATTAAACGCTGTTGATCGTACTCTAGTTTAAACACCGTTTAACCAATAAATTATGCCCTGGCTTTAAACGACAATAAAGTTTAACATAATTGACCGTATATCAATATCAATTTATTAACATTTAAACCCAATAAAGTTATCCCCACACATACCCCGCCATAGTAAAACCGAACAATTACACCGATTTAATCCCTAGCACGCATTTTACAATTACAAATAAAATTACAATTACAATTATACTTATCGATTCCACTATTTACAATAATTTTATTAAACGCCGGTAACCTTGCCCTAGTTTAAAGACCGTTTAACCAATAAATTATGACCTGTCCTTAAACGACAATATAGTTTAACACATTCTTATAAATTCTGTACAACTATGACACGAAAAAGGATTGAAATCTACCAAGTCTAACAACCAATCAAATCCGTCAATGATACACACCGCAATCAGGTAAAACCTAACATTATTTTAACTTCATTTATCTCATTTTAAAACACTTATTTATCAATTATGTCAACTCACCTAAATCCCTTTCCAAACATTAAACTAAAATATTTCTGAAATACCCTGACAAATACTAATCTAGATATCCCTTTAATAATAGTAACATGCCCCATACTTCAACCACATAGGACTGTAACACTATACAGCATTCAGTGCTGAAGTAGGTCAAACTCGCAAGCCAACTGTATACGCCCATCAATGAGTCATCCTATTACTGACATACAACCTACTACTAAACCACTGTCTGAATACATGTATATCGAAGTATACGGTATGGAATTTCAGGTTTCCCACACTAAAGTACTTGTCATATATCAGCGCCAAGGGCGTACTAAAACAACATTATAGAGGCGATATTGGCCATAGGATTAGGGAATATATACGGTCAAAATCTGAACGTTAAATTGACTATACTTTAAACTACACTAATTTACCAACATCACTAACACACTGACGGACACTACTAGACAGAACAAACACCATGAAAAGGAAGGATTAACAGCAACGAAGAAAAGGAGCAGTATTAAATGGCACAGGAAATAATGAAGAAACCAACCCAAGAAAGGAAATAAAGAATACAGACAACAAGAAGAAGCAAAATAAAGAAGATTTAAAATAGAGACGATCATGAATAATATCCAAGAGAGAGAAGAAGGAGCAGAAGAAAGATGTAAATAACTACCGAAATCTACAATTTGCCACACAGAAAAGATATAACTAACCAGATCGCCCACACAGAAAAGATGTAAATAACTATTCAGCCAAATTTGCCAAACATCAAAGCAAGGGGTAGTCCAGGAAGCTCTACCTGCTACCCCACAAAACCCCAGCACTTGTATCGAATCAAAGGTAAGGGACAGTCCAGGACACCCACCCCCCGACATCCCCCTGCTGTCCCATAACCCCCCCCCCCCGGACACGGACAAGCTCAAAGGCAAGGGACAGTCCAGGCGGCTCTGCCTGCTGACCCACAAAACAACTAAAGTCTTCAGTTTCGCTTTCGAAGACCACCACAATGCATCATGATCCTTTTGGACGGCGGCTCAAAATCCGCAACCAACAATATCTAAGCGTTGCTAAAGTGTAACGGATGGCTCACATCCAGCTGATTAGAAAACTTTTCGGCCCATATAAGTACGCTCAGTACGCAAAATTCCAACATAAGAATATATTCTAAATTCACAACTCTGTAACATTCGGTCAATTGCACAGGTGGCTCACACAATGCTGGTATAGGGACACCCGTAGGCACAACTGGTAAGGATTTGATCAAAGTCTGCCCGGCTGAGATAAAGCAGGGCGGACTTGATCTTTGGTGACGGGTGGGGTGGGGGATGCAGCCGGGGTGGGAGACCTGGTGGTGGGTCTGCCGTTTGGGAGCGATGTAGGTGCGCCCACATTGATAGGATAACGAGGCAAGATGCAGAAAGGCCCAGCTCGGGGCCAAGCGCCCTCTTAAAGTTACTGTCGCCCAGCCTAGGGCCTCAGGCAGTCGCATAAGCCTGTGAGCAATACGCGACTATAATCCTATGAAATCTGGCCAAACTCAACCAATATGGAATAACAGGACAAATGCATCGCTGGATAAAGTACCCAGGTATCCATTTTTGTTTTCTTGGGGGTTTTTTTCACCGGTAATGATAAGTCATCAATTCAATTCTGACTTTTTGTTTGAAAATCTCTGACAAGTAGCCGTTTCTTTGCTTCGTCTCTGTACTTTGGGCTAAGAGAGCTTCGATGCGAAAGACAACTTTAGCAGTCAATGGAGGGTAGGAATGATCACGCAAGCCTTTATACCACTCATGCAACACTGCTTCTTCCGAGATGAGACTCCAAGCGTCGTCCAGATACTCGTCCAATTTTTTTTCTTGACTCATCATCAGACATTTATCGTCTTGAATTTGACTGTCATGATCGTTTTGACATCCATAGCAATCTTTCTTGGTCAATTCCGTAATTTTATCCGCCAGGTGTTTGGCAAAACAGGACACTAAATGTTCTTGTTCTGGCCATCTGGATGTGACCACTACGTCCTCTTCGTTTTTGTCTTGGGGTTCTGCTTTCACGGTATACTCCCATTACATTTCCAAAGATACTCTACCGTCCAAAGAGGGATAAGTGTCTTTCATAGTTTCTAATAGTCTAGAATGACT
This sequence comes from Megalonaias nervosa, assembly GCA_016617855.1. NCBI lineage: Eukaryota > Metazoa > Mollusca > Bivalvia > Unionida > Unionidae > Megalonaias > Megalonaias nervosa. The sequence goes on from JAECUM010037656.1 coordinate 8,546, forward strand.
TCTCTCAAACTGTTGATTTCTATGGTATTATCGAATTCGTCATACAAGATGACGTTGACCGTCTCGGCGAGAGCTTCTGCAAACAGAAGTTCCACACGCAATTGACCCGATTTTATAGGGTGGAAATGTCCCTCGTCGCTGCCTTGGTCTGGAGTGAAATCAAAGGCCCACAAAGTGTAACCTCCTACATAATCTTCGTACGAAATACCGTGACTGGTGTTGGTTCCTAGTTGTCCGGTAGATTCGTACAGGGACAAGTACGATCTCAAGTAATTCTTCTGGGCAAAGTTAGGTTTGAAGGGTCTGGTACACAAGGTTTTGCCATCGCGACTGACTTCGATCTTGGACACTCTGTAGTGTTTAATCTGGAAAGGAGTTTGATCGTGGGCTCCGTTGAGGGCTGCATTACTGACGATGCCAACGATTAAACGTTTGGGTAACTGTCCTTGGAATAGATGATCTTCGATCTTGGATCGGAGTCCAGCAGCAATGGTGAATGTTTTCACTTCTATGCATCGTATCGGATACTTGGCGGTCGTTCTGCTCAATGTGTGACTGATGTCGTTTCCTGCTTTAGGTAACACTTCTACGCGACGCACGTAAAGTCTGGCTTCTTGGATGATGGTTTTGTACTCGTTGGCATGAGCCATCAAATGGAAAGCGACACTGCTGCGATTTAGTCTCAGGCGAATATCCACTCCGTTGAGCAAATACTTGTCTTGCAACCACGTGTCCAAATACAAACGATCCATCAGGACTAAATTACGGCCTTACAGGTTTTTCTTTCGACGGTCGTTAAAGCCCACATTGTGAGGATTGTCATCTGCTGTCAGGGCTGTGTCGTTAAACGTGTCCTCACCTGCTATGTCAGGTTTCCATGCCACGCAAGCATCCAGATGAGTGTTCTTGGCCTCTTTTCCGTACGTCAAGAGATTTTCTAGGTACGCTCGGTAAGGGTAAGTATCCATGCTACCGCTGACCAGTTTGTTATTCAAGTACAAATCCACTTCGCTGAACAAGGAATGCATGAAATTGTTCACGGAAGCTACTCTGGCATCGCTTACCGGGTTGGTGTTGTCCGTTTTGATCACTTGAGTTTCAGATACAAGTAACTGCTATTCAGATCGATGTAATCTTCAGGTTGTCCTTTGATTTCAAACTAGATGGGAGCTGAATCAGTCAAAGAGGAGACGGGATGAAATTTGACCCATTGGGATTCTTCCATCGTCATCATGGTGGGTGGCATGGCAAACAGATCCAGTTCCGACTTGGAACAAGCGCAAGACTCTCGTTCCATCAGTTTCTTTCTTTCTCTCTGTGATCTTTTAATAATCAAAAACGTCTACGTCTCGAACATTTTTTTCTTTTCTTAGTCTTTCTAGCTCTAGGGGTGTGAAGTCCTCTGAAGAGGTGTTTTCGTCGTCTTTTTCTGCCTTGTCCTTGCTGTGGCGTCAGGGATGCAGGAATGCCTGACTCGGCATCGCCCAGGGCATTTATAGGAGTTTCTCGTCGGCCCAAAATGTCTTTGCCCGTTTGAAGCAAGACATTTCTGCCTGCTCTCAAGAAAGCTTATTTGGGATTTTGTTTGTCAATGATGACATTTTGGAGAAATTCTTTACCTTGCGTCAACGCGGCATCTTTGAAGGCGTGCAATCCCCGTGTCACCATCGGTTTCAAAACGGGAGCCACCGAACGAAAGGCTGATTTGAGCATATCTTTTAAACCATGTCTTCGCTGTCGAGCGACTCCTTGGTACACAGGATACATGACTGACAAGGAGTTAGAGTAATTGTTTTCGAAAATAGAGTTTCACTGTGACTTTCCCTTTGGTGAATAAAATATTTTGTCCCAGATCTCCTTTTATAGTAATGTTGACAGTGTCGAAATATGACTTACTAACTGGCAAAAAGTGAGGATGTATAAATTTGTGGTGAACGTGAAATAGGTGTTTCCACTTTCAACTTTAGCGTTCGTGGTAGAATCCACTTTGAAAGGTATGACACGCAGTAACGGTACGGAGATGTGTCCTACCACGTTGTACTCCTCCACATCGGAGTACTCAAAAATCAGATCCAGTCCGTGGTTCATTTCTACAGGGAATCGAAAATATTTCGCAAAATCCGAGTTACTGGTCACGGCTGGTATTTCGTTAATAATCTTGATCAACTTGAGGTCTCCACCCAAAATGTCATACAATTTAGGACAAAATGTAATAGCCAATACTTTGTCCTCTGAAAATTTCATCAGTAGGCGACGAGCTATTTTGTGGAATTCGATAGTGACACTTTTTCTGGTTTTCTCCAAGACTTTGCCAAACACGTTATTGAACCGTCAGCAATGGCGTTCACCAAATGTTGACCACTAAAATAATAGCCTGAGAGAATTTTCAAACGATAAGTGGTCCATTTAGTTGTGGGATCTTGTGATTTCATAGAGTCACCTATGGAGCGTTCATCCAAGTGTTGTTGCACTTGCTCGTCAGGAGCATCTACCGTTAAAGTGTTTTGATTTTCGACGATATTTTTGATTTGTGTAGGGTGAATCATTTCCACCAAAGCCACTTCCCAATGGGTTCCGTGATCCAATTGGATGGCTTGAGGTAATTTGGCCGCGTAACAGCATAAGGTGTTATTGGGAAGCACCTCCATAAAACTGTCACTGGGTAACGTTAAGTAAAATTGGTTGTTCATAATTCCAGAGTTCTAGTGTCCGAGGGGTCGCTGGAGGTCAGAGGAGTATCTAAAAGAGGATGGTTAGGGTGACTGTTGGAAGGGGGACTGACGTTGGACGCAAGACTCCCGTTGTTGTTCCCGTTAGAGCAATATTTCAGAGAAGGATTGGGAAGAAGGTAACCGATGCAACTGCTGAGTAAAATAGTCCACAATTGTTTGTCTCCTTGTTGCAAACTCAAATTGGCAATGGCAGCACCGATGACACAATACAACACAAAGATTTGGCAGAAAAAGACGATCAGCGTTTTAGGCACACATTCTCCACACCACACCCACAAGGGTTGCTTTTGTAGATCTTGCAGAGAAGAATTGGGGGAAGGAGTGGTTACTGCGGTAGCTGAGGCTGTGTTGAAGGGCATGATGGTCACTTCTTTTTATAGTCGATGATTTGCGAGGCGTCGATCCAAGATTCAAAACTGGGAGGATATCCTTTCCAACGTACTTTGACTTCTTTGACACGACGTTTTAAAACTTTTCGGGTTCTTCGATCGAGAATGCTTTCTATCTCGTACACGTCGTCTTCTTTTTTGGTCACGCGTTGTAACTAAGGCAAGTAAAACGTTCCTTTTAACAATTCACCGTTCATGTCTTCCTATTTACAGACGGAAGGATGACGGCCACGCACACGTTCGGTGACACAAAACAATTTGGTGGTCCAGTTTGGTAAGTAACCTTTGTCGAAAGTGCGTTTGGTTTTGCCAATGCGCACCCAATCTCCTGCTGCCAACACTCCACCTTTCTTGGGGACAGTCACCGTTGGGGACGTACCAAACAGGCGCTCGAAGACGGTCACTTCGTTGTCGGTAATCACTTCTTTGGGGGGGGGGGGCACGTCCGATGCTCCGATGGTAAGATTGGTTGTACGATTGGACTAGGTGTGGCAAGACGTCGATGTACTTGAGAGTGTGTTGATGCGTAAAATATTTCCACATGCGTTCTTTCAAGGTGCGTTGAAAACGTTCCACGATGCTGGCTTTGGTTTCGGGATTCTCGGTGGTGGAAAATAAATTTCACGTTTCTTCAATTCTTTTTGGAAAGCTTGGTTCAGAAATTCGGTGCCTTTGTCTGTTTGCCATCGAAGAGGGTGACGCCCGCTTTGTTTCAACACCAGTCTGAGGGCTCGCACTAACTCACTGCTCGATTTGGAAGTCGATGGCACGACCCAAGCAAATTTGAAAAAGACGTCGATGACACAAAACAAATATTTGTAACCAAGATTGTAGGTGGCCAAATGAGAGACATCATCTAAATCGGCTTGCCATTGATGATCGATGCGCTCCACACGGGTGCGACTTCTGGAAAATTTTCGTCGAATGGGTTTGTGTAAGGTGTACGTGGCTTGTTCTTGTAATCATCCTTGTAGTTGAGGTAAACGGACACTTTTCAGTCGAGCTTTGCCAGCACGATACAATTTCTGAACTCCTCCGTAACATGCAGGATGGGATGGATCGTAGTAAATGCTGGCTAACACCTTGTCCATTTTTAAATAAGTAATCCACTCTTCGATGCTGGTACTCTGAATGGTACGAGGGTGTGGTTTGGAAACGGCTTTACGTGTCCGATGTGCCACGGGAGTAGAAGTCTAAGGTAGTGGTGGTGGTATTGGGATGGCTTTGGTCTTCTTTTCTTTTTTCACTTCATTTTAATCCAAGCTTTAAGTTCTTCTCTTTGGGGTGTAGAGGAAGGGGTCAACAAGGACGCTGCAATCTTACTAGGGATGGGAGCTGCTGACGGTGTTTGAAAGACTTCTCTTGCCTCTTCTTCCTCAGACATCCGTGGGGCTGCATCTGTCTTCACCGCTGAGGGTGGTGGTAGTGATGAACTTTTCATCAGGGTCTTAAAATGTTTCAGACTGAGTAAAGCTGTTTCGTCTAAAGCTTTCTGGTGAAAGAGTTGCAGTCGTTGCAACAATTGACCGTACCGTTGCGATTTTTCCGTTTCTGACAAATCTCTGCGATCCATCAATGATTGCAATTCGTGTTGTAACTGGGATATCTCGGTCAAATGAGGACTGGGAGGTAAATGTGGGGTCCGTTCTTCTTGCCAACGATGGTATTCCATCCATCGTTTGTAAGGCACTTAAGCCAGGTTTGGTCCTTCCATTAGATTTCAAGGATCACGCCTGAGATCTTTTGACTCCAGAGGCCCCTTTTATCTTCTCGACCCTTTTGCATTGGAGCTATGGCGGTTAAAAGTATTCCCAACATACCCAACATAGGTTTCGCTATTACATTGGTAAGAAGTAACAGGGGAAAAATTCGTCCGCGTTGCACCAACATCTTTTTCTTTGGACGAATGGGTATTTTCTTTTGGACCATTTGGCGAAGAACGTGTCGATGTTTGGCAGAGCATTTTTTCTGGTGTTTAGTCAAGGGTATCGTTCCTTTCAAGACATTCAGACAACATTCGCTCATGATATCGATGACGTCTATGGAGGCTGTTTGAATGAGCTTTTTTCGCATGGGTGGAGAAGCTGTGGACAGGACAGACAACATGTCCCAATGTTTGACTAAACGAGGTGGCAGTCCTTTCCTTTTCTTTCCTTTGGGGGTAGAAGAAGGATGTCTTTTGGGGGGTGGTGACATCTTTCTTGGTGGGTTTGTTGGTTCCGTGGCACACACCAGAAAATACACTAACGTCGATGACTTGTCACACGGCCTTTTGTCCTTTTCTGGGACTAGCGCTTCGTCATAAAGGTGACGACGTGTTTTCCAAAATCGCCAAAGAATGCTCCTCTTTGGTGGCTCTTCTTTTTCTTTGGACGAGTGTGTCTTTTCTGGGGGTGACGTCGATGTTTGGCTAAGCGCTTTATCGGATGACGAGACTGTCTTTTTCTTTTTCCTTTCTGGACGGGAGAACGACGATGAGGGGACATCTTTTGGTGCACAAAATACACTGGAGTCCATAACTCGACATGCGTATTTTTTATCTTATTGTCTCTTTTGGAGCTTGTCCTTTAACTTTGTGGCAAAATTATCTACTAACTTTCCATTTGAAATAAAGGGCCAAAGAAACCTCCTTTTCTTTGGATGAGTATGTCTTTTCAGAGGGTGACGTTACCGATGCGTTTTTTCGGATGACGAGACTGTCCTTTTTTCTTTTCCTTTTTGGATAGACGATGGTGACGGTGTGCACTTCTTTGGGCGTTCAGGAGCACAAAAACAATGATCCCTATTGTTTGCCTCGGGTCTTTTTTATACTGGAATGCGTCGCCACTGATTCTCGGCTCGTCGTATCATTTTCATGACAGGCATCACACGTCGTGGAGGGGTTCTCAACGGACTCAATCGGGACAGTTCTTGCTTGGACAAATCCAGAAAACTCTTTAACATGCCTGATTTCTCTTGGACTTTGATTTTGGGGGCAGGTACTTAGTGAGCAGCAGGCACTGCCGCTAAAGAGGAAGAGGGGGTCACCGCTGGAGGAGACATTTTTTGGAGACACGGGTTTCCAATGTTTCATCAAATTAGGAAAGACACGTGTCAAATCGGGTTTGGCAGGCATCACCAGCAACGGAGAAGTGAAAGATGTTGAAGCTACTGAAGATGCGGTCACCGTTGTTTCAGCAGGTCGTAGTTTGCGAATGTAAGGTTGCATCCTGTCGGCAGTGCCACTCTTGCGGGTAGAAGCTGTTTTCTGTGGGCATTTCTTTTTCTTTTTCTGAGGCTGTGACCTGGTCTTGACACCGTTGCTCGTTTTCTTTATCTTCTGAGTACGCCGGAAAGTGGATTTGTCTTGGGCAGGACTTTGGGAGCATTGGGATCCCATTTTAAGAGGGAACGAATGATGACACCTCCTAGAGAACCGCCACCTCCAGGTTTCAAAATGATTTGCTTTTTGGTTTGAGTGTCGATGCGAGGATCGGCCGGTTGCGTCAAGGCTACTTTGTTTCTCTCAAAAAATAAACGTTTGGTTTGATGTGGAATGTGAATGATGCCTTGCAGTAATTGACGTGCTGTCACCGTAAACCATCGTAAGACTTCTCTGATACTAGCTTCTAAGACACGAGCACGTATTTGTGGATTTTTTCGCGACTGATACCGTACAAGGCACGAATCAATTTGACGGGAAGATGAGACTGAAAGGACGTCATGTTGACGATGTGTGAGACAGACCCCAAGTGACCGATGTTTTTATAGAATTTTTTGGTTGTTGTGGTTGTTGTTAAGTCGACGAAGGGGACGTGTACACGACAGGCCCTCCGTCTTGGCACCAGGGGTGAAACAGATGGGCACGCAATCGCAAATACTCGGGAGTGGTGGGTTTTAAATCCACGAGTAAATAAGCGTATGGGGTTTGAGTGGCATCGTCATCGTTGTACGCATGAGTCAGCCAAGGCGTTTCTAACTGTTTGGCTAAGACTTGCACTTGCGATTTTTCTCTAGGGCTTTTAAACAACACCACGTAATGAGCATTGAGTCTGATGGTGCGATGGGCTTTACTTTGTTGAAACAAATTTTGAGTGACGTAAACGAAACTGGCATTACGATGATGCCCTTTGCGCGTAAACCACAGTTTAATTTCTTCTTCGTCTTCTCCTAACATGTCGTCGAAGATGACCAAATGGGTTTGACTAGGGTCAGACATGATCCCGTCGTCTTCGCCAGGAATGCCTTCCACAAAGACGATGGACTCGCCTTGACTTTCTTGCAGAAAGCTGTACGCCGATTGCCACTCTTTGTAACAACACACGATTCGTCGAGATGGACGATCGATCAAAATGATGTTTATGTTCGATCAAACGTTTGACAAATTCGGTTTTGCCTGAACCGCTAGGTCCGGCCATGAGCAAGTTAAAGGGATGGCGAAGGTATAAGGCCTCCCAACTAGCCCGATCTACGTGTTCGTCGATGACTTTGAAAGGGAAGGAAGAGGGAGCAGAGCCAGTAGAGGTAGCCATATAGCAGCAATGTAAGCAATGTCACTTTAGACAGGAAGACAGACAAGACAAGAGTTATTATACTTTTTTCAGGACACATTTATTGTCATCTTTAATTGTGAACAACACGAAAGACAAAAATACATAAAAGCCAAACGGCTAAGTACATGAATAAAAGACGCATCAAAACGATCATAGTGGAACAGAAACAAGTCTCTGTACAACATTTGTGGTGATCAAAAGGTGCTGTATAGGAACAGTGTGTAATAGTCTCTACACTCCATGGCACAGTCACACAGGAGTCCTCCTGGGATGGTCTTTCGGGGATGTCAATGACAGTCCTGTCCTGTCCTGAAGAGAGTGGTTCTTCATCTTCTGGTACTGTCACTAACACATTTTTAAAAGTTACCTTTTTCACTGAATGTTTTAATTTTTTAGAATGACTAATCTTGGGCATAGTGTGCCACTTCTTTTGTCCAAGCCTCGAAACCCCAACTTTTTCAGTGAGTACATCTTTCCAGTGAGGGTGTAAGTCACAAGCTACACACAGATCATCGTACACATCTTCAGTACCTAAAAGTTGACGAATCTTTCTTTCCTGTAGAGGTTGAGAAGTATCGAGATGAAAGCGCAAAGCTTTGAGCAGAATGAATTTTTCGTGTACATTTAAAGGGACCACTTTCATGCTTTTTGGAGTGGTAGGTACTGTTCGTAAAGGGTCCACAAGGAATCGGCTGGTAAACGAAATCCCAGAAAGCAAGTCACTAAGACACACACTTCACGTCGACCCCAATTCAATGGACACAATTCTCGTAATAGGCGATCATAATCCTCCACCGTTTGAATAGTGTCATTGATTTCCTTCCACGAAATCAGTTGTACCACGATTGATAAAGGTCGTGGCACGGTAGTCCGTTTTTATACCCTCTTTGGTGTAAGGTGATCAGTGTATTTTTTGAACAGAATCGGTTTTATTTTAGTACCGTACCAAAAATATTTAGTCACTAACTCACACACCACACGTCGTACAGAAGTTTCCTAATGAACTAAGTTTACGTTGTGTAAAAGATTTTGGTAATCTTCTAACTCGTCTTTTGGAATTCGGTGTATTAGGATCACCTTCTAACTTGAATGAGTGGCATCCAAAAATTTATGAATTTCACGCAATTCATCAATGTCTGGCCACTGAAACACTTTCATCAGAATCAGTCCTCTTATATCATTTATGTACCAGTGGTTTAAACATCGGTGACGTAACGGATGCAATTGTTCTTTGCGTTTCACTTGTATTTTGACCAACTCGCGGTAAATACGTTCTCTCAACTCCACAGGCAAACCACGAATGTTCTCTTGTAAATTATCCATGACTATGTCAGTCAAACACTTCTCCTAGAGCGAAAGTAACGAATGTAGTGAGTAATTTCTGACCACTGCCATTCCAGGAAACGGTCAAGAATGTCAATAAAATCTTCAAATGTAAATGGTCTAAAGCGGAATATTCGGAAGAACGCACACTTGATCCAGAGAAATCTGACTTGTTTGTTGACTTTTGTCAATTTCCTCTTGTGAATTTCTCGACATAAAAGTTCGTCAGTCACCCATTGAGATTCTGCTCTGGCAAGACCCTGCCAAATGTCCTTGTAGATCTTCTCTTGCAATTCGTTTGGTAATGTTTGAAGAATATTTTTCAAATAGGGTTTAAATACTTGTCTAGGGGTTCTCCAACATTTGACTCCTAGCCAAGCAGCTTGTTTCTTAAACGACATGGTATGCCCACTAAAGGTAGGTAGTGACAATCCGGAGGCTATCGAGCATGTTCCAGGTAAACGGAATCTTTCTGTTCCCACTCGTAAAGTGACACACCGCAACTGAAGCACTTGACTTTATTCCCTTCGCCCAAGTAGATAAATCCGGCTCTGGCTAATTCTTCGGGGGTAGGTCCTCCCAGATATTTTGGCCATTTTCCTCGGAAGGTTTGGATCAAAGTTTCAGTGTTCAGGCAAACGCACAGGGAACGAATATTCATCTTTCACAGGTTCATTTCGATGAGGGTATGGTGAAATATGCAGGAGTTTGCTCAGTTTTGGAGTGTGTGACATCCGTAGGGTGGTAGCCGCATGGTTTCATAATGATGACATCCACCATGAAAGCCAGTAAAGTGAAAAGACGTACGATGACGAGTGGCATCGCTTTCGCATTCGTCAGGTTTGACACGTCCTGCATCACTTTCCATGGTAGGTACAGTCGTAGCAAAATTTCCATGATGTGATACTGAATCGCTGAGGTCATAGCGTACGGCATCCCTGCTATCATAAGGCAAAGCATCGTACTCGAGTTTCTCGTTGGACTTGAGTCTTACGCTTGATACTTGCTGTTTGAAAGGATTCATATTTCTCGCTTGGTATTGGTAGTTCCAATGAACTATCGGTCTTGGACGTTGTCCCTTTTTATATACTGACCAATATCGACGTGTCCGTACGGTAAAGTGAAGTGGTTTGGAAGCCGTACTCGCTTCTGGTCCACGATTTGATAGGCTTTTTCCAAGGGTCCACTGACGATTTGGTGTGTCGGTAAACGTACAATCTTGTGCGGTTCGTGGGTGGTCACTTTAAAATTTCCATCCTGTCTAGACTGCAAGGCTTTTCTTTCAAGACACCAAAGTTCACCACTCGACTGGTGCGATAATTGAGAGTCAATCCTTTCACTTTTCACTCCGTATGCACTTCTCCTTGTTTGTCCCGGTATTCGTACCCGTAATGTTTGGGACCGCCACTTGCAAAACTTAGAATCTTGTCGTCGGGATGCCCGACCGTCCAAGCTCCTAAACGGTCTCCGTCGATGTTAGGGTGCTGTTGACCCAGGCGATCAATGTAGATGCAACTGTCCGTGTCAAAATACAGTACACGATCTAATAACAGTTCTAAAGCTTCGTAGTTTTAAGCGAGCATGGGCTGTCACGTAAGCCGCAATGATGATATTTCCAAATTCGTCGGTTTCTACAAAGTCCAGTTCTTCTTCGTAATTGACTAAGATCAAGTCCTCGCGAATGACGTCCACGTGTTTCATGTATTTAGTTTTGTTGAGAATCATCTGGAAGTAGCGGGAAGGTTCTGTCAAATACTTTGTCTTGGATAAAAACGGTTGTTGTGCCATTTTACCCCACAAGCAAGTTAACATCAGTTTGGCAAACGATTGCCTTCCTTCGTTTTTCTCTGCGTGGTCTACAGTGATACCTTCCTGCTCCCAGTATTTCTCTTTGAATTTCTTTTGGCCTTCGGGAATGTGGCACCAGGAAGGATAGCCACTGGCTTCTTGTTTCAGTTTCAAAAAGACATTCACGTAGTCTGCGAAAATGCATTTCTGAGTCTCGTCGCCCTTGTGGTATTTTTCTGTCTTGGGAAAGTGGTAAATTTCGTTAACTTCTAACAGTTGGTATCCCAAGTCCAGAGCTTTGAACACTTCCACGCTGACCCACGTTCCTGTCAAGGCGCGTTCTTCCTGATTGTGATGACAAGGTCAGTCTTGGTTGCACGTTTCGGCACAAGTACGACACAAGGGAAACATCAGTTTTCCTTGACAATGATGTGGTAAAACGGGATGGTACAAGTCCGTGGGAGGCAAGACTTTGCACTTGATCAATCCTTCGTATTGTCGAATGTTGTCCACGTCGATGTGTTCCGTCAGCAATTGTGGGTGCCCTGCGGAAAAGTGACAGTATTTGTACACGTACGGATACAGAGAACACACGTCCAAGTATTCGATTTCTTCTCCTTTCTCCTCGTCAGCTTGGTACAGCAAACAGGTGGCATTCGTCCGTCCTCCGTACAAACTGTCCCGCGCGTTCAGAAGGTCCACCAGCTTGTAAGTTTCCACGACGCGTTTAAACTCTGGATCAGTTTTCAATCGCTGATCGTACTCGTGTTCCCACATTTCTACCACTTGGTATCCTTGCTGTTCTAACTTCGATCGCCGCTGACAAATGGCCTCGTACAAGTCTTCCATGCTCCGTTGTAAAAACTGATTTTTAGTGTCACGTTGAGGGTAACAGATCGGACATCCGTGAAATAAGCAACCGTTAAACTCGTACACGATCCTGGGATTTTCAAAGTCCCAACCATCCACTGAATACCTTCCGATGGCTTTTTCGCCTTCTCCGTTGCGAGCATGTTGGATCCTTTTGTCTTCCTTGTCGCACAAGTAATGTAACCAACGAAGGGCTTTGATCGAGTATTGACGTTTGACAAAATTGGTCGTTTGAGGACTTATAAAAGCCAGGGTATTTTCGGGCATGAATCGTTGGCGGTACACTAAGGAACACGCTTTGGCAATGGTGCAAGCTTCTTTCAAAGGATCGATCCCTCCGTGCTCCCTGAACAGTTCTCGAAATTTTCCACAGCAACGCCGTATAATGTCCACGTCGGAAAGACAATATTTTAACATTTCTTCCTGAAAGTCAAAAGGGTCCGAAGCGTGAGTCTGGTACCATGCGTAGAAAGCTTCTCGTTGTTCGGTACGCATGTTGTCGGGGTCGTAGTAGTGAGCCTCAGGTAAATGGGATAGAACGGCATGTTGATTGGCTTCGGTATTGAAAAAGTGCTGAAAATAGCCTTTGGCAATTTCTGTCATTCCAAATGTTTTAGACATTCGGCTTAAAGGCATGGCCAAGTAACTCATCGAATCTTTAAACTGCACTTGTCCCACTTGCATGGAAATGATTTTGGCTTCGTTTAAAAGTCACTTTAGGACGTTCGGTGCTTTGTTTCATATAGTATCTGAGAAGAAATTGTCCATCGTATCAGGAAAAATTGTGAGCCATCACCGTGGCATAGCGATGGCAATCTCCGTAATGTTCAATGTCCTCTTGACTCCACGTCTCGTCGATAGGGTCTAAGAGCCATTGTGCGAAATTGGCTGGCGTGTTCGGTCCACGAAAGATTTTTTCACGTCCTCCAGGAATCTTGCTACAGTGAGGGCAATATGTAAAGATAGGCTCTTGGATGCACTTCTCGCACGCTCGGTGAGCCACGCAGAAATTAGGAATGTGAATACCAGTCTCTTGCATGCATTCGAAATCGAAAAAGATGATATTCCCTTTCTTCTGGTCATCTTCTTCTTCTTCATGTTTGGAATGGTATTTTTGAATGTAGCATTTGTGTTCCAAATCCACGATTTGGTGACAAATGTGACATCGATTCTTTCCTGAACATACGTGCGCCTTGGTACTGTGGGTACGTATGCCTTGTCCACAAGTAGGGCACAATCTCAGGAGTTGACAAGCACATTTGTGATGTGTACTTTGCTTTTTCAAACGTTGTTGGTAACAAGTTGGACTGACAAATGTGCGCTGACAAGCTGAGCAATGCACTCGTTCTTGTACTTCGTCCAGAAAGGGTTTAGAGGCCAAACATACTGAGCATTTCGATTCAAAATGCCTGTTTTGCTCTCGATTGTTATAGCCATAGTCACATTTCTCACAGTAATAACTGTATGACAGGAATCCGGTGATACTGGTAATGGCATCAAAATGTTCATCGTGATGATAGACGTGAATGTATTTTCCGTCTTTGAAATGTTTGCCTCGAAACAACAGAGGTCCACGCACTTCTTGAAGGTGCACTTTCAATGTGTAGCGTGGAGCCAATACTACTTGCAACTTATGCATTTCGGGAATGACGCAGGGTCTGTCTTTGGATATCCCCGCTTGTTGTAACAGGAGTTCTGCTTCTCTTCGTTGTTTGGTTCGGCCCGATCGTCGAATTGTTTTCCAGGTTCTTTTCCATTCTGTTGTGTCGTTCGTCCCACCACGATGGCACGGGCTAAACACATCTGGTCTTGAGTATTGTTAATTTGAACGATGCTCTTTTTGGTGCTGCGAAGCCCGTCCACCAATAACACCTTTTTGCGTTGTCCGGTCCCTTGGGGAAGAGAAACGTGGGTCATGAATAGTGTCGCTTTTCCGTCGGTGATGTGAAACTTACAATTGGATTGTTGTACGTGTTGAATCTTGTCGATGACTTTGGAAGGTGTCAATTCTGCTGGTCTTCTAAACTCAATCCAAACGGGGGACTACAAACTGTCATGATGAATGGAAAGTCTCAAGCGATCGTCTTCTTTGGCTTCACATTGCTGTTTCAGTGTGGTTAACAAAGAATTCCACACATCGGTGATGAATCCTTCTGCTTTCTCCAGCGGTACGTCTGACTTGAAATCGTTAAACTTCACCGTGTACGTGTAGGATGTAGTTCTAAATTTTCTAGAGGAGCGTTTGTCCGTCTCTCGAATGTGGAAATACTTTTCGGGATTTACTGGTGGTGATGGACTTTGACTTGGTGTAGGCTCTCTGGGTCTGGATTCTGGCTTACTCATGTCATCTTTAAAATCGCTGGCATGAATTTGAGCCAAGACTTCAGCTACTGTGCGAGGCGATAAATCACGTTTCTGTCTCTTACTTTCTTCTCCTTTCTTTACGAAATGATGCGATCGTTTCATCTTAACTGCAACAAGTCAAATGACTACATCTGAAACGCCATGGACCCCTATATATCCATGTCAGACCAGTGTATATATAAAGAGCTGGTGCCTTCCCACTCAGTATTCATTTCACTCTCAAGGCGACCAGCACGATGGAAGAACCCACACAGATCGAACTTCTGATCAGAGCTTTACGAGGTGTCATAAGAAAGTTTTCTTCAGACAAGCCGACGGACTACTCCCCCTCCTTCCTTGATAAATGTCAAGATACTCGCTATATCTGTCAGAAGAAAAGGGCATTGGGCTACAGAATGTCCTGACCATCAAAAAAGCAAGACCAGTGTCAAAAGAGATAAAAGTCAAGATACTTGTTATCATTGTCAAGAGAAAGGACATTGGTCTTCAGACTGCCCTAAGAAACAACAGGAGGAGGAAGAAGAGGTACCCTCGGCAAAGGAAGAACCCCGACACGTCCAGAAAGAGAAGACAGAAAAGAAAAGAAGACGAGAAAACGGTGAGGAAGAAGAGGAGGAGGAAAAACATGTGAAAGTGAAGAAAATCAGAAAACAGAGAGAGTGAAAGAAAAAAAGACATAGAAGAAGTCTATGAACCTTTTAAAAAAGTGTTGTGTTGTGTTATGACATTGAATTGTAAACATTTGTACCAGAAGAGACCAGACTGAAAAACATAAGTGTCTCTTGGTTTTAATTTTTTAGAATAAGGTTCTACACTCACGCACTCACACACGTACATCATAGGGTTAAAAAAATAAAAGGGATTTTGAGTTTTAATTGATTGAGGCAAAATGAATACTATCTCTTTTCGAAAGAAGTGAGTGGCCCTGAAAAGGGCCTTTGGGTATTTGTTTGTTTGTTTTAAAAAAAAAACAACAACTCAGGAACGAGAAGCAATCAGCTTTAACTGCCTTAAGCCTTTGCCACGGCCAAGGCCTACTTCTGGACTTGCTCCTGTCAATGATTTGGTAGAAATCACTAGGGGTGGTTTCTCAGGTGTAGTAACAAGGTTAGGCTGTTTGGCTCGGGAAGGTCTTTTTCCATTGGGTTGTAATAAAGAAGTCTGATACATTTGTTTCAGACTTCTTAACTCTGCCAAAATGTCTAAGAGTACCGTTACCATTTGACTTTCACTGTTCTCCTTCTCTCCTAGACCTTGTTTCTTCTCTTCTTCCTGTCGTTTCCTTCTTGCCTCTTCTTCTTCTCGCTGTTGCTGTTGAAGGAGAATAGCTTGTTCTGCTTCTTTTTGCTGTTGTAAAAATTTCTCCGATTCTTCTTTCTGTCTCTGTTTAAAATCCTCGACCTGAGGTAAAGAAGGAGAAGGTGGTGAAGGTACTGGTACCGGAACAAATCCTTGCGAAAAGAGAAAATCTACTAAATCGCTCGCGTCTTCAAATGACTGATTTTAAATTTTCAACTAATCATAGTACAATATAAATTTCCTACTGCCACTAGGAAGCAACCGAATTGTTGAAAACCTAACATGAATGTCAAGAAATACTGCCCGTTAATCGCTATATACATTTCAAAAGTTTTAAACTTTGATGCCGTCATGCCCGAAGCTATAATTCTTTCCATCAAGAATTATTTTAAAATAATTATTTTTAAATTCACCATTCAGTGCTAGAAACTGGAAGAAAGTACCCACGGTGTTATGTATATTTAATATACATTGTTTGTTAGGTTTTTATTAATTTTTATTACATGCTATTGTAATGTAACATTGTATGTTGGACTTGACCTTGTCCAAAATTGAGATAATTTTTGTTTGACCCAAATTGACGTTTTATATTTTATTCTGTGTAAACAACTAATACATAGTTACATTATTATGTATGTGTATGGTTTCAAAATCAGAATTATTATTAATAGAAATGTGTTTAGTTGGGTCTAGGTCTAGGTGTTGGAATTTCCTATGTGTATTTTACATAATCTAGGTCATGGTTTTTATTTTGTAAACATCAGGATCATTCCAGAAGGTTATTTTCCATTAGGTAATTTAAAAAAAAAAGAAAATGCTAATTGTGACGTGAGTTCAAGTAGAGAACTATATAATCTTGTAAGTGAGAACATTTTTCAGTTGTGCTTTAAGACCTAGCACTTTTAAGTTGTATTATATGTTGTGTCCAGTATTTCATTTTTGGGCTGGAAAATTTAATTTCTTCAAATTATTGAATTCAAGTGATTATTTTCTCTGGAAACACAGAAGTGCTCTGATAAAATCTTGGATAGAGTCATTCTCTGGAATTTATAGTGAAATCAAACCTGGAATTATACTACTGTGATTCAGTAAAAGACTGTTGGCACCTCAACACTCTACAAGCTACCACAGACACATTATCGCCGTCAGTTTTTGGATTTATTCTAGACTTGTACTGAATTTTATTCAGGACTTAACATTTTTAGGATTTGTGTCTGTAATTATTGGATTATTTTGGGATTTAATTCGCAATACCGTAAGTTCTTTTTTTCAGTTTCACTTTGTATTCTAGGGAAATAAATTATATTTGTTGAATTTTACAAAGCTTCTTGCCTTTCACTCTTTTCTGTTACTTATTTTAAGAACAAAGACTCGTAACAACAGTGATAGAATTATAGACATTAATAGTATAAATTTCCTACTGAAACTATACTACATTTAATTGTGTCAAAAGAATTCAAATAAATGTCCATAGCACGTCACTAATCAACTTTTATAAGGAATTTACTTCAACAGAATCCTTCAAATTTAATTATTATTCTTACGATACACGCCTCTCGTTTAGATGAACATGTACTGTGTTCATGCTAATGTTATTTAAGCAATCATGTTTTCCTCGCTGTCTGTAAAATTAAATAATTACCAGATGTGAATAAATTTTTCTTAGTATCTGCAATAGATTATGCTTTAAATTGACTCTAAACGTGTTTGCTTATTCCATATTTGAGACTAAAATGTTTGACTGAATTGGTTCAATTTATTTATTTATGAATTTAGTTTACCGTTGAATAACTATTTTGATCCTAGATCCTGGCTTATTACATTGTCCTGTGCCTGCCTATGTTCAGACTTGCTCTCTCTCTCTCTCTCTCTCTCTCTCTCTCTCTGGTGCTGCCGTACGTTCTGGATATTTATAGTCAACCATTGAATCCATATCACAGTGATCAATGGATATCAATGTAGAGAAGAGGCCATTCGAGGATTTCGGTCTTTAAAATATTCAGGTCTGCTTTACTCTACTTTATTCTTTGACGAATTTATCTTAGGAAAGACAGTCAATATTCGAAATGCAACACTCTCTACTGTATTCTTTGACGAATCTATCGTAGAAAAGACAGTCAATATTTGAGATGAATACATTCTTTATTTGTCTCTATGTTATACATTCTTCTTGAGTATATAAAAAAGTCAAAACTATGTACATCCTTAAACAAGTTAAATGACAATATTCTAAGCACAATGGAATTGTGAGTCAAACCGGAGAAAGATCTTTACGCATTATTTCAAGGTACAGAGTTCTAGATCACAATTTATACGGGATATGCAGAAAAATATTGTAACTAAACTGTGAATAAAGAAATGCAACTAATGCAATAATAATAATAATAATAATAATAATAATCATGGAGAAAACAATTAATTTATAGGAAAAAATATAGTTATTTATGGGACATTTTACTAGAGTAAGTTTGCTGTGTTGATTAGTTGTGAATAAACGAAATTATTCCAACATGACTTAACAAATTTCGTCAAGAAGAAAACAAAAAGAACCAATATTAACAGAACTAAATCACTCTATATATAACGTTCTGGTTAGATTACAGTGTTAAAACAGCATTTGGATTTCTAGGCATCAAATGTATTTTAATCTGTTACAAAGGTATTTTAATCCGTTAATTTTAATGCTAATCCGTACGATAAAGGAACTAAATATATCGCAGTTGTGAAGCGTTTGCTTGACCGTCAAATTATTATTTCGAGCACCATCATCTACGATGCTTATTGGTCATCTATCCATGGTATAAGTTCTCCATAGGAATTTTGATTTCCTTATTTCTCGAAAAGAACACAAAAAATGATAAGTACTGAATCGAAATAGCTGCAATATTCATCGGAAAATAAAATCGAATAGAAGAGATGACAAGCAACAAGTGTGATAATTTAATGTAGCTACTGACTTTAGAAAATGAATATTCTTTGAAGTCTTTGACAATATTGAATTTCTTGGACAACGTGATTTATTTGATAACCTGTAAAAAAATGTAACATGTAATATGTTGGACAAACACGTCAACAAGTTTCTAAGAGAATGAATAATCATTGCTTTCATATAAAACATAGAGATCCTCAGTTCTGCTCTAATATTTCAATACAATTTGATACAAATAATCACTCTCTACTCGATTTTTCTTTCATGCCAATAAATATTGTGCATGGAGACATGAATAGACTGATAAATGAAAGTTACTGAATTCATAAATTAGATACTTTGTATCCTAATGGCCTTAATACCAAGGCACTGTATAAGATTGTATAAAATTTTAAGTTAAAAGGATGTCGTGGGTTCGATCCACGGCCGAGTCATACCAAAGACTTATTTTAAAAAATGGTACTAACAGCTGCCTCGCTTGGCACTCAGCATTAATAGGTTAATTTTATGACTGGTCGGCCTGGTGTCAGGATAATTTGACTGGATGGAGCATCATGCTACATGTCTGTGACATGATACCCCATTGCTAGACATCACTATAAACTGCCACACTGCAGACATCGTAGCGATATGACTGACAAATTGTTAAAGCTACGTTAAATATCCAAATCACACACACATATTATTTATAACGTTACGTCAATGACCTAATTGTTATGTTTGAATATAAAGACGTCATCCGTTTCTTCGAAAACGTTTGGTGCCTGAAGAAGCATATAGTAAATGCGAAACGAGCTGCACAGAATTATCGGCGTTTGTGGGGGTTTTTTAATCTCAATTTTGACATGGTCAGGAGTACTGTTCCCAGCTGATTATTTTATCGTTTCCATCTTTCCAGCTTAGAAATAAAATCATCTAGAATTTGTCCCCAAAGTAAAATATTGTACTGTTTTATAATCCAAATTTGCATTCCTTCTATAACGTGTTTGTGCTTCTAAATATTTATTGTGATTGTTGTGTTTGTGAAATATTGAACATGCACGATGGTTGTGAATTTTTAAATGCTAAATAGTTATTATTAATTTCATGGAAATCTACTCCATGATATATTTATATCACAAAGTAAGTCTTGCATTGTTATTCATATAATTGCCTTCCTCAAGTTTCCAAAGGCAATGACGAACATCTTTTAATTGCCAATTTAATTTCAAACTTAAGCGTGCGGTCTTTCATACATTATCTTTCCCCTCGGTATAATTTAATTAAGAAATAATTCCTTGAAGTGTTGTATATATTCACAAAATCTGATAAGTCTTTGTGGACATTGAAAGTTCGTCGGTAAAATTTCATTCCCGTATCTGGTAGCCTAGAAAAGAATTAAGCAGCCTCGTAATCCCAGTTCCAACACATCTATTTGCAGCCTGCATATATGCCGTACGGAATTGCATATCTGACATCAGAAACAGAAAGACCCATTCAAAAGAAGAACTAAATGAGCTTTTTTTAAAACAAAAATTTGAGTGGAAAGTGTGGATTTCTGAGATGAAGAAATGTGGATACGAGAGTATGTTTCAAGGAAAATAACACTAGGATATTGCTACATCGAAATAGTTTTTATTAGTGGCATACGTTTGGGAGAATTGTTAAATCCCAAATACTAAGGTTTTGCCTGGTTTGTAACACTAACAAGATTTTCATGACGCTTGTTTATTGCTTTTCGGACTACTAATAGAAAGGATACGAAATCAGGGAACTTAAGACAATGAAATCCGATGCATTGAGTAGAACAAATATTAATATTTCACAGCAAAAGAAAATGAATAATTCCATCAGTTGTTCATTTTAACAGCCGTTCTGCATCTGTATAGAGGTATTCAGGACTAAAGTTTAGTAATTTTGTAACAAATATTTTCTGAAATATGTCGTAACATGCACATTTTTGTTGCAATTTATAAAAGAAAAAAGACCGTGGGGGCTATTTTAGCGAGACCCAAACTACCGAGCATCAACAAACTTGTTTTTTTTTTTTTTAGTGTGAACTTAATGATTGTAAGCTGTGTGATTTTCCCATTCATTTAGACCTAATAAAAATATTGCAAACAAGTAAACACGACATATTTCTTGTAAAATACAGAATTTAATGTCGTAGAATTTAATGCTATAGGATGTAATGCCGTAGAATGCAATGCATAGAATACAATGCCGTATAATGTAATGCCGTAGAATGTAATGCCGTAGAAAGTAATGCATAGAATGTAATGCCGTAGAATGTAATGCCGTAGAAAGTAATGCATAGAATGTAATGCCGTAGAATGTAATACCGGAGAAAGCGTCCTGCAAGAAAAACTGAAAGAAAACGTTATGCGATAGGATGGAGGTGCACTTTAAGAAATATGACCGAAATGACAAGTACAGCTGTCTATATATCTTAGCATAAACTGCAGTTAAGATCAGTTAAGAGTTACTGATGTAGAGCATAACATCTGCTGGTGTAAAGCATATAAAAGATGCAGAGAATGGTTATGGGTTGTGAAACCTCAACTGTTGTCCTGTACAGTTTCAAGGACTTTTTTCTTTTCAAACTTCTATTACTCCTATACCAATAATTGTGCGGGAATACTGAGATAGATTAAATCAGACCTGTCTATTTATCGAGCTATCTTTGAAGTGTAATACGTATTTAAACATTTGTAGTCTTTGTGTGTTTTAAAGGTTTGAAATGGAGCGAAACAAGTATCCATAAAGAAATTATTTTAAAACCAATTAAACTATTTACTTTTTGTTTTCTTTCATTCCTTTCTCTTGTCATGTTTCTATATTCTTTTGAAATCACACAGTTCCATGGCATTTGACACACGTATCCCTTCAAAATATCCACAAATCCATTGAGCTTGACTTACTTAGCCATTCAAAATGACCACAATTACACGAGTTTGACATATGTATCCCTTCAAAATGCCTCTTTTTGTGTAAAGTTAGACAAGTAATTATCGTGTGAGTCGCCTGGGCCCTCATAGATATTTCAGTGCGAGGTTAAATGTACAGGTCATTTTTGACGACTTATACTTGCATTTTGTACTCCTCTTTATTAGGTGTTCAATGTATATTTACAGGAGCACTAAGATCGTAATCATATATATATCATTTTAGCTATCTGATGTCACGAACATGGACGCCTTCCTTCCTGAAACCATTTTCTTAAAGGATGCCTGGCTTTATTTCAATATTAACAACTCGTAAAAAAATCACGACGAAATTTATAATTGCTTTGTTGTTGTTGTTGTTGTTGTTGTTGTAGTGTTTAACGCCATTTTTCAGCACAAGATATGCTATACATTGCGGCCAGTATAAATAGTGGAGGAAGAACCCGGGAAAACCCCGGAAAGAATCACCGACCCACGAGAAGCTACTGGCAAGTTTTCTCACATACCCATATTGGCCGAATCAAGACTCGAACCCACGCAGACAAAGAGGAGATGACAGTGATCCGTAACAGTGAGAGCTTTAGACCACTCGGCCACTCAGGTCCCCCAATTTATAATTGCACCCTAACTCATGCTGTACGACTTACCATTTAAACATTCTGTGTCCCTACTATGACACACACCGTAAATAGTCTGGATTGCACACCTTTCTCCAAAAGGACAGCTAACACCGTTGAATCTGTTTTTTTTTCTAATAAGCTCCCTTCCTGATCCCTTCAGTTATTAAAAAAGATTGACAAAACGATTACTGTTTAAACATACCTTGCGTCTTTGCCGAACTTATGCATAGTAATTCACGCATTCATCCATTACATATTAATGCATGTATGAACGGTATTGACAGTGGAATATCGCTTAATATTGATGGTGGATTCCATATGACTCTATCATAAAGAACGTCATGTTTTTTTTAGCTTGATAACCGTGATGGGTCTGCACAAGAGAAACAACTCTTTTGATATGACTGGAGAGATGTCATATATGCCTGTGTTTTTTATGAACACCCAGCGTAAATTTAATCTGTCATGTATGCCTGTGTTTTTTATGAACACCCAGCGTAAATTTAATCTGTCATGTATGCCTGTGTTTTTTATGAACACCCAGCGTAAATTTAATCTGTCGCAAATATGATACTTTAAGATTAAACTAGATGATACAGTCACTGCTTGCTTTACTTTGTTGACAGCATTGAATGAACAATAAAAATATATAAAGAAAATAAACTTATAACAGAAACAAGTTTTAAAGTTTATAATAATTGTCATTTCATAAAAATTTATGAGTATGAGTTGACTATGGGCAAAACTATTTACTCGTGCTACATTACGAACGATTTTTTTACTTTATGATGCCTTCTATTTAAATACGTTTAATCGACTGAAAGGAATTCCTCTAATTTAGAAACGAAAGATACAATAATTCCATCACTATCACTCACAAATATAACGCAAAATGTAAACAAAGTTGCTAATTCGTAATTTTCTACAACAAAATTTAAAACATAAAAATGCAATCTCTTTTAATATCAGTGTGACGCTACTTTCAAGTGCAAGTAGATAGTATTCTGTAAATTTAGAGTTTGCACCTAGGTTTAGATATGGTAATAAACAAGAAAACAACTTGCAGAAATGCCGGATGTCTGCCAAACTTATAATTCTTCTGTAACCACGAGAGAGAGAGAGAGAGAGAGAGAGAGAGAGAGAGCTCTTACCGACGAACATGTTGTATAGTTTGATTCACAGAAATATTCGATCACACAGGCTTTTGACCCTTTTCATTGGCAAGAAGGAAGTGGCATGTTTGCCATTTAAAAAATCGAGGCATATGCAGGGTCAAAGCCTTGGAAAATATAAGTGTTAATCATAATTCGTCCTCATCTTGTATTTGTCATCGTGTTCATCTTGTATTTGTCATCGTGTTCATCATTTATTCAGTTCTAGATACATATACTTACAAATTGTTACCAAGCCTTTGTGACAAGCATACTGACTGGTCACATAATATTATATGACACTGATAAAATAGATGTTATAAATATGTATCCAAGCGCCTTTCTTGTGTGCTTTAATAATGTTTGTAAGCAATGGTTAAAATATAGTTTTGTTATTTATGTCTTGATATTCGCTACTTCCTTTCATCTTACACCTACTTACTTTTCACGTTTCATGACTTCAGTAATGTTGTAAAATATGAAATAATTTGTATGGCTTTCTTCTTTCTGTATTTACACGATGCCGATATAGTCTCATACTTACAGCTAATCAAAACTATCATAAGATAAAAATCCTTTCTCCATCTTTGCATCATATTATCTGAAAAGTTGAAAGGGATGAGCAGTGTAAGCATAATGAATTAGAATGATTAAAATTGACAATATGAAAGCATCATGTAATATGTAATATAATCAAGCATTTACATGAATCGTTGAAGTATAGATTTTTAACGAATTGTTCATAGTTATATAATGCGTGTAGTTTATGTGGGTTGAATTATAAATATTTTTGACTGCTGTTTCAGAATTGTATACTCCTCAGGAAATAACCGCATAAAGAGCAATCAAATTATCAGGTAGATTTAAGTTCAAAGCAAACCTCTAGAACAGCGAGATCAAAAAATAAACGAAGACGCGTTCGTTGAGGTAATGAAATATTTTGAAAACATGCAACCTAAACTTTAATTACCATTGCATAGACAGCTTTGAACTATTTCACGAAACACCTATAACACCAAAATAAAATTGGATACGAACATATCAAATAACGATTACTGGTATGTACATAATGTGATGTTACACTTCCAACTTTAACGGCAATAACGTGAATAGAAATACTTTGCTCTTATGTGATATCTTTCAAGAATTTTGGAATTTATGTATGAATGCTCGAAACATGTCACACCACACTATTATAATGCATCAAACCTTGTTCATTATGCCAATTTAAATATATCTGGTGCAAAACTAACTTTTGACAGATTTTTCACTCGTTTCTGGTGATTGAGAATGGAATTAGAGGTAGTATGACCATGATCCCATAAAGGCTTGCCAAGCCGAGTCACGAATACTAACACGAACATGAAAAATGATTGATATTACGATGAGCCAGTACCTAAATCCTTCATAATAGTGCAGGGAACAGATATCCTCTCTGACTAGGCTATGAGCCAATGCATGACCGTAAAAAAAACAGATCTGAAATTGATGAAAAAAATAGGTGTGGCTAACAAAATAAAACGCTAGCACTTTTAATGCCAAAACCATCGATCCTATGCAGGACCACTCAGCTCTTTCAGACAGAGATATGCTACTCAGTCATTGCTAGTATTTGTTATTTAACATTCGTCTGTCATTTACTACTAAAACGTCTACTCCAACTAATGTGGGAGCATTCCTGCCTTTGAATGTGATGATATATACATATGTTTCTGCGTATGTTGTGTTAATATTCCCTGCCGTTTTAGTTCTGATAGTATTCTTGCATATGTGTAAGCACTCCTAGCTTTTACTCTCCTTACTCTTCACTACTAGGGTAATAGTGGTTATAATGGTGGTAGCGTGATTTGCTTTGAATTTTGTGCATACGGATATGATAGGGAAGTTATAAGAAACAGGGGTAAAAGGGGGCTTGTTTTCAAAGGGATGCAACTTCTAGTTTGTCTTCCTTTATTAACATCCTGCGCTGAGCTCTTGAGTAGATGAATGTATGCGTGTCAGTCAAATGCCATGTTGGTTAGTAAAGTATGGTGA
Source organism: Megalonaias nervosa (assembly GCA_016617855.1). NCBI lineage: Eukaryota > Metazoa > Mollusca > Bivalvia > Unionida > Unionidae > Megalonaias > Megalonaias nervosa. The sequence continues at coordinate 33,501 of JAECUM010037656.1, forward strand.
TTATAAGTAGATTAGTGAGTACTGATCATTGTATCTGTGTGTTGGTTAGTAGGTGCGGGTGTTCGTCAGTAAGTGTCATATGTTCTAACTCATGTACATTTTAAACAGTATCATTTTTCTTGTACCCGTAAAGAAAAAAATATGATTGCCACAGGGTTGCAATGCGAAACTATGCACTGAAAGTGAATCCCCGTAACAAAAGTTTCAGAATAATTGATTTAAATCCGTTTTTTTTTTCAAGCGAAAGACACATTAAAGTACTTAAATCCACTTATGAAGATAGCTGTAGGAAATACTTTTGTCAAAAAGGGGAAAGGGAAAATGTTTTTGTTTTTTTAATTACAAAAAAACCCCAAAAAATGTAATAATACGGGTGCAGAATCATTCTGGTTTAAATAAAATAGGATACAACCGCCAGCTACGTTGATAGAGATTTATGATCCATACAATTTTTGAACTACTTAGTGAAACAGCTCTTCCGCCCAAAGAAATTTCATTTTGAAGTCGAAATATTTCGAATATTCCATGTGTATACTGTATATTTAAAGTACTATATGATAGCCTTGGGTTTTCATGGAACAAAATTATAAGAGCTATAAACTAGGTGATTTCTTTTAAACAAGATGTTGAGTTATACCGATAGATATGTCGCCAATTGATGCAAATAAGGAAGAAAATAGTTCAAAGTACCAATTAACTTATTCAGCTGTCTTAAATAGATACATATTAAACGCTTAAATAAATAATAGTTGGGAAAGAAAGGATCTCAAGAAGAGTAATTTCTGCGGAAGTTACCTTTTTTTCAGTATCTAAATTAGAAAATTGAATGAATATTTTATCAGGAAAAGTTAACACTATACTGCAAGGAAAATGGTGTCCCCAAGACCGAGAAAGGTTTACCAAAGTAGAAAA
>JAECUM010037657.1:0-14056 GCA_016617855.1 Megalonaias nervosa
GGTAATTTCACAGGTCGGGTCGGTCTGCGTATTAATCGTGATAGTCTATCTTTAATTGCTGAAACGCTTTGCTAGCGAGATTACCAACAGCGCCTATACCTTTTTCACGAACAACATCAATAGCTTTCATTACTAGTTGCTTTGCAATCGGTATTGCTTTTGGGGCTATCCTTCTAAACAGACCCTGAATAACATCACCTAATCCATCTCCGTAGGTCGTTTTGTATACCGGTAATCGAGAGTTTATTACCCTGACCATGGTAGGTCCACGAGTATTGTGTATGATCATTTTATTATTAAGTGATTTTATCACTAATTACATACTTAATCACTGTAATAATCGTCGGCGATTTCATTAATGAGAGATCGATATACATTAATATCCATGATACCACCTGTAAATAATCGTTTACAAATATCAGCTACTTCATTAATGATTTCTGGGGAATTATTACCAGCTCTTTTTCCTCCGATGAGAATTTCTAATCGATCGACATCAGCAAGGATATTATTGGGGCAAGTAATAAGACCACTTCCTAAACCACTTCCAGTTGCTCCGGGAGCGTCTTGAAATTCTTCTTCTTCACTTGGTTTCGGTGGTTTCTTTTTACTTGGTTTCGGTGGTGTTTTTGGTGATTCTGGATAATCACGAAGTGATTGCTCAAATGATTTTGGTGCTTTTCGTCGTTGTTGTTTTCGTTGTTGTTGTCGTTCTTGTTTTCGTTGTTCTTGTTGTCGTTGTATCTCTTGTTGTTGTTGTAGTAGTTGTGGTATTGGTTGCTCTGGTGATGGAAATTTGAGATGTGGTGATGATGGTTCAGATTGTTGTGGATAATCACTTTGTGATTGCTCAAATAGTTTTAGTTCTTTTTGTTGTTGTTGTTCTATTGTTTTTTGTCGTTGTAGCTTTTGTTTTTCTTGTTGCGGTGACGGTTGTTCTCGTTGTCGTTGTAGCTCTCGTTGTTGTAGTGATGGTAATTCAAATTGTGGTGGTGGTAATTCAAATTGTGGTGGTTGTGATAATCGTTTGCCTTGTTTAGTCTCTTTTATATATCTATGTACGACATTATCAAATTCATTAAATTTTTCAATATCTTCATTAGATCTGATTTCTGGAGTACTAGTAGCGACGCGATATACATCTCTGATCCAATTGGCAGAGCTTAATGATTTAACGTGTTCTTGTTTTACATAATTTTTTCTTTTATAATATCCAAACGCGGCAATATCAAATATTTGGGTTGGGTCCCTGATAGCAGCAATACCTTCAGGCGTAAATTTATCTATTATATTAGTTCTTGGTCTTTTAGGCACTGGTTGTGGTTGTGGTGCTTGTGGTGCTTGTGGTTGAGCTGCTTGAATACGGCCAGCAATATCAGCAGGCAATGTTGCAAGAGCTCTTTGTGTTGCCTCAGTTGCTGTAACAATTTTCTTCGTTGGTTCGACAATCGGTTTAAATAATTTTTCTGTACCTTCTGTAAATTCCACTTGAGATTCCTGACGCGATTGTAGTTGTTGCTTAACAGAATCACGAACGGGTAGATATTTTTTAATTGCCTCTAGTCGCTCTCGAGCTAATTTAGCTGAGTGTGGTTCTCCAATACTCATTATTGATAATATCTATACTGGCTGTTTAATTTATAGCAGCAGTAGAGCTGTTGAATGACATACGTATGTGACCAGATTGTGAAAAAATCTGGTCAATTAAAGAAGTTTTCATTATTAAGACAAAAACTTCTTTTTTTTTCAGGGAACCCTTAATTTTCAAAAATAAGGTCTCTACAAAGTTGTAGGGTCCAGCTCTACTGCTGCTTCTTCGGTACATCACCAGGAGCTGATAGAAAGTTGAGATTTTTTAAAATTGAGAGTTCTTGTCAGGCGTAAACATCTCTTTAATCAATCTGAGATTAAATACCACGTGAAAATCACATGTATTGAATACGAAATCGGGGTGAAACGTATATCAATAAAAAAACCCACAAAACAATATGGATCAGGTCTACACTATACATAATACAAATAAAATATATACAAGAATGCAAAAGGCACTTTCGAAAAGTACCTAAGAGGACGCGAGAAAAATATTGCAAGAAATATTTTATTCTACAATGTTTCCCTTTCATGAAACCAATCGAAATGATACATATTGTCTATTCGTTCAAAACCGTAGTAGTAGTGTTTATTTGTGGCAATATTTAACTTTGTTTCGGGAACAATGATTAATTGTAATTGTCTCCCTTTAACATTGCTTGCCTTGAATTGAGTCCCTTTAACTTTGATCACATTGAAAAAAAAAATTGTGTCCCTTTGCCATATCGATTCACCAATCAACATGCTGCTTACTTCATTTCTCCCAGACAGCCGAAGTTGTTGAAACATGGCGGACGACACATACCTGTAATGAAAATTGGTTGTTATATGAGAACTGACAACAGGATGTAAAGATAAAACTGCAGCCAACTTTCATTCTTGTGTTCTTAAAATTGTGAGTATTTAGAATGATTTGTTGTTTTATCTTGAATAAATCGTTTACTATACATTTAAATAGAAAAAGTTCGGAAAAAGAAATTAGACGGCCAAAACATTCCCGGTTGTGATAATGCATCGAATGAGAGACAGACATTGAAAAAATGCAGGAAACTATGTGGAACATTTTCAGTTTGTGCCAGATCTGTGATGTTGAGAGTTTTCAGTGAATCAAGATTTGTTCTCACCACTAACATGTTCTTGTCAGCCTGTCTCTGACCAACATTTCATCCGAACATGCCTGCTTAATTCTTAAATATACCCAGGCGCTGCGAATCAGAATATACAATGAAATGTGATGCTATGAAAATCAGCCTTGTTTTAAAATAAAGAGTTCTCAGAAAGCAAATGTTGAAGTGCACCAGTGCCGCAGATAAACTTTTGGACCTATTGGATATATCACCAATAAATTTAAAATTAATTGAATAAAATCAGATTTTTACTAAACTAATTGGGTATTTTTCAATTGAAAAGGATAATTATTTAAAACTGAAAAAATACCCAATGATTTTGAAATATAAATTTCACTGCACTCATATCACCTTTGGCGACACTCTCCATTCGCCCCTTATCAGAACGAAAATGTTTCACTTAGTATTTGGTAGAATGCATACATCTTTGCCTTTTCTCTGAATCACTTACATCAGTTACTTCCAAGTGTGTTAACGATTGTCTCAACAAAATAATGTTTCTTATGAAACCTTGTTTCCGTCATGTTTCTTTGACAATTTAATATAGTCTGGTTCAACAAATTTATCAGTTATATGAGATAACATTACTCACTATTAATATCAATGATGGACTGTTATTTGGCTAGAAAAGGTTATGAATTGTTGAATTTTTTTTCAATAGACTTTCAAGCTTTGCAGTTTTTCTCTCTTGTTTTCCTGATCTTTTTTAGCATCTGTCTGATACTATCTAAATGCTAGATTGTGTGCAAGAAATGATCAAGCAGGCACCTTGTCAATTGCAATGATAGAAGTTGTTGTTGTTGTTGTGGGGTTTAACGCCATTTTTCAGCACATGACAAGCTATACATGGCGGCCAGTATTAATGGTGGAGGAAGAGCCCGGGAAAACCCTGGAAAGAACCACCGACCCACGAGAAGCTACTGGCAGGTTTTCTCACATACCCACATACTAAGCATGTACTTTTTTACAATACATACATACATACATACATCCATACATACATCCATACATGCATACATACATACATACATACATACATACATATGTATGTACATACATGCATACACACATACATATCTGATTAAAATTAGATCTCCACTGTCCTACATGAAAATCTGATTTTAATCAGATTGACATACATACATGCATCCATGCACGCATGCATGCACACATACATAGATACATAGATACATACATACATACATACATACATACATACAGTGTATCACATGTATATAAACAACATTAAAAATATAAACATAATTTGGTATAATATTGGATTATTTCTTGAGTGGACCAATGTGACCTTTTCCAGTTGGCCAATATGAGCCTGATTGCCTGTAACATTTTTTTCATCTTTTTTAAAATGAGCATTTGGGGCCAGTACATCAGGCGAGTTCCATATACACAAAGGCTGTTTGGACAGTAATCACCCTAATTTATTACCCTAATTTATTTGATGCATAGAATAACACTTTTTCATATTTACTGATTATTGTATCTTGTCCAGTGCAGAATGTTGGTAGATATTTACTTAACTCTTTACCTTCTGCTAACACATATATGCGATGCTAAAAATAGCCTTGTAAACCCAGAGATGCATATACAAGCTGCTAATAATACTCTATCTGTCCCGGCTGGCTCATACATGCGTTTCCAACCAAGGGTTGGGAAACCCCAGAGACGCATATAAACGTTTCGTATTAAAGCTTTGCATTGGATGAAATTGCAAACATCCAGTCTTTTTAACAACATTTAGCCAATAATAATAGTCCTTACATAAAATGATGAAAATGTTATGTTAGTAGTTTTACTGCATATAAGCTGGAATTTCCTTTGAAAATGATGTCAATTGTCAAAGTGAAACAAAATGGCTGCATTCATGTATTCTGACAAAGATTCAAACGAATGTTTTGAAGGATTTGAAATTGATGACATTGCCTTTAATGATCCGATTAAAGATGAAGGATCGGACATTAGTATAAGTGCTGTTTCGACACCTGACACTTCAGTTTTATCTGAATCTGCGGATGAAACGCGCAACAGTCTTTTCTGGTCCGAACACGTGGGACCATTACATGTGGACAACTTTATAGTAGATTCAGGGCCAACATCTATTTTAGATGAAATGCAAGGGAGATAGATTTATTTTTACAGTTTTTTTCCCAAAATATTCCAGTTGTGCAAAATAGTGGTGAGAAAAGTAGTCTAATATATACTATAAACACAACAGCTATCTTGAGGTATATTTTTTATTATGAATATGTGAATATAAACATTGATTCCTGAGGATTATATGTACTTGTTGGTGGAAATGAATGGCACAAAATGTTGGTAAGTGTTCAAAATTTTATTTTCATTAAATTACGTAGTTTGCATAGAACAAGATTGATATAGAAAATGTAGACAGCATTTGTACTAACTCAAGAAGCTCTCACTCAGGCAGCCATTATGATGCTCTGGGGTTCAGCCTATACAAACAGCAGCTAGAAGGCAGGCTGCTTATCATGCCTAGTAGGCAGGGCAGTAAGTACTTGCAGAAGGTATAGAGTTAACACAATAAACATTAATTAACCATGAATGGGAATGATGTGTTATGTTTTATTTGATGCAGCTGACATGAGAACACTTGATAAATGCTACAATAGCGACCTGTTGAAAGTTTTGTTTTTCCAATGGATTAGTGATGGTGGAGCGTTTAGTGATCGATTGGGAAAATCACTGACATTGGGTTAGGGGACTAATGCTAAATTCAAGGCATGCTTTCTTGAGTGGAGACCTTGTAAAATCTCATTTTAGCATTTCTCAAAATATGTGTATGTCCATGTATACATATTTGTTACATCTTCATGCAACCTACCTTACCTGTACAATGGACAAACATGGTACTCTTCACTTAAGAGGACATTTTATCTGCAATGAAATGCCTTAGTTGACTCAAGCATTTACCTGTACATAGTAAATATGATGTGACATCAAAACTCACTTTTAAAAGGTGCTGTGGTTTAACAGCATATATATAGTTTTATTTCACAAGAGGCCCAGGATGTAAAGGTCATATGTTTATATAAGTATGCAAAACACCAATTCATCCATTAGCATTCACATGAAATCATATTATCAATACAGATCCATGATACATTAATATATAGTGAGAAATCATGAAGTATAAAAAAAATTAGTTGGTTTTAATATTATATACCAGTTACAGGAGTGTACTCATTTGTAGGCACATAACAGTTGTATAAATGTAAATTTTAATGACAATATCAGAGAGAGAGAGTAGTAGTGAATTGTGATTATGAGTCATTATGTTATTCAGTCAGAAAATTGAACTTCTAAGGAACATGGTCTTACATTGAAATCTTTGATGTTTAAATTACAAATGGTACCTTAGTAAGTAATTTAGTCTTAGTATTAGATACTGTATTTTGTTTCAAATAAGTAGCTTATATTAGCTCTTTATACTGTATATCAAACTCATGTAAGCATTCATTCATTGCTTTTTCCCCAACTACACTGCATTTGACTGAAAATTCCACTTGCTAATCAATATTATGTTCAGATTGTCCAGGGTTTTGAAAAAAAAAATTCCATTCAGTAAAAATTATGCTAGATCATGATTCAGGCCAGTGATTAGTGTTTTTGCTAAATAAGTTTCTTCATTACGGGGTTTTGACCCATTTTATAACTCTGGGAGCCATAAAATGGCCCATGTTATAAGTGAGGTCTCCACTTTCAATGAGGTACATGTATGTTCCATCATCTGATCAAGCCTGCATCATAACACTGATAAAAATTAAAAATATCTATAAAAATTGGACATTTAATTAAGTAAAACTTCATTATAATTGGTTCTCACTATTAGCCACAAAATAAAATTAAGTGAAATAAATAAAGTAGCAACAGTATAACAAAAGTGGTCTAGTTTAATGGGATCTATGTCCATGCTGCAGCATTATAAGAGGGAACATGACAATCTGAAGAGCTGTAATGTGTGGGTATTACTTTCATAAGAAATAGTATTTAATTTAATGTGAATGTAATTTCCATTGAAGTATGTCCGCCTGTCAGTCTGTCTATAAACTCTGTCATGTCTGGAGCATAATTCACCAACTGTTGAATACATTTCAAACAAACATGCTTGTCAAGGATGTTGTGTAGACTGGAGCCTTTTTATACTGTCTATTCACTTTCAGCTGAAAATGTTACACTAGCAGGGAACCATAGGGATATTTCATGTCATGATGACTCCTGTTTTACCCTGTCATCAGGATATTGAATTGTTGTGAATTTGAAAACAGCAATTTGAACTGAAATAATTGTAAGAAATTATTTGTTTTAATTTGCCGATGGTTTAACACAATACAGGTTGTTAGAACTAATGTATGAAATTAAAGCAATAAATTTGTTAGTAACACCCATGGTAAACTAAATTCATATATATATGCACATGATGCAGTAGAAAAAACATTTAATACTTGAGTAAACCTAGAGATTGAAAACTTAGAGCTGATAGGCAATCCCATTGTTGCCCCCTCATTGCCATAAGTTAGTAAACTTTGAAACCAGTTCTGTGGGCAGCACATGGTGGTTTTGAGTAGATAGCAGTAAACTCAGCATGATTGTTGCACAGTAATATTAGATATTAGTTGCTACCAGTATATATATTATATATGTATCATATCATTATGCTACTATTGTCCTGAATATATTATGGTTCTTTCCGGGTATTTCCTGGTTTCTTCTTCCACCATTAATACTGGCCGCCATGTATAGCCTATCATGTGCTGAAAAATGGTGTTAAGCCCTACAACAACAACAACAACAACAACTATTGGTCATTATGATTTTAAATATAGTTGTTCCATGAAACTCTAAAATCGTCTGATAGTAAAAAATATAAGAAAAGTATAAGAAAGATGTTTATATTTGTCAGTAAAGAATGATCATGTTAACGGTACCTAATGTTATCAGCATGTGTAGGTCACACTAACTTGGTATCTAATTGTAGGAAGTTGAAGTGTACCTTGTTTGATATTGCATGAATAGTAGTCACTTTAGCTAATCAAAAATTCATTTTGAATTGAAAATATTGCCAAGAAAGATTCATAAAAATATTCATTAATTCACTGAATGTCAACCCCCCTCCCCAAAAAATAGATCAGTTAAAGCTTGTTGCAAATTCTTTTTTTATAAATCTTTAACAATTAGTTTAGAAATTAAGTAAAATATATATGGGCACTCTGTGGATGATAGCATGCTATCGCTTGGGATGGGTATTGACAAAGGATAATCCAGGGAGATTCAATTTAGCATTCATTTAGATTAGTTTTAATACCCAGTTAAATCCTAGACATCAGATTGGTGAATGAGAGCAATGCAAGATAAGACAGTTGAAAAGATCTGAATAACAGCAACTGGAATATCTAGTCAGCTGTAGAAGAAGTGAAGTGCAATTGCTCCCATATTATGGAGATCAAAATCTGTCTTTAAATGAATTAATGCTGCTAATAGTATAGTACATAGTGTCTCACATCTCAGTAATAATTAAGAATATTATGCACTGTATATAAAATCTTTTGTAAGTAGTTGGTATGTGTTGAAGTAGTCTGAGATGAGATTATTCTACTTATATTTCTGAAGGTCATAAATTGATAATTGTTTCGTTTATGAGTTCAGCACAATTCTTAATACTAAATGATAAGATCATGGCATACGTTAGCCAAGGAAAACGTTTATACACTGTGTACATTCTAATTTTAATCAGTTTATATACACATTATTTGACTCAGATTCTTGTAAATAAATGACATTGAGAAAATAGAATTAAATTTGGAAGAATACAAGCATGAAATAATTATGCTTTTTAAAGAACTTGGTCAATGTGGGCATATTGTTAGTTTTGGCCTTGCAAGACTGTATCTGCAGAAAGAATTTGCTAATATTAGTTTCAAGAAAATAGGGAAAATTAACCCTGTCCATGTACTGGGTTCATTCTAGGCTGCACTCTTGCACAAATGGCTCTTAGTTTTAATCATTGATGTGCAGAAGTCTCCTCTGTGATGCCCATAGGGTGCATAAAAAAAAGACTAATGCAAGTAAATAAACATGAAAGTTTGTAATGGTCAACTTCACACTGAAATAATTGCATCATAAGCTTACGGAATAGAGTGCACCAATTGCCAAATGAATTACACTTTTTTTTTTATTGATTGACATAAACGCCTTAAAGATTTTAATAGCTAGGGCACCAGTTGAGAGCTCATGGTGGATCATTGACAGAATATGTAAAAAAGAGAGGCTGAAATCTTCAGTGAAATCTGTGTTGAATTTATTTCCAAGATTGTACAGAGAGGAAAATACATTCTTGAGGTAAATGGTTTACTCAGACATAAGGACTATAAATTCCAGTATGGGAGTCTCATGACAGGGGTGGCTGACAATAATCAATGTCTTTCGGGTTTTTAATTTTATAATTATTCAGTAAATATTCATTTTCCAGCATTATTTACTTGGAATCAGCTGTCGTTGAGTCAGACTAAATCATTTTCCATGTCCACTAAAAATAACCATGTCCAGAACAGTGGACAGATTCATTTTAAGGGACAAGGAAATTGTCAAAGACCATGTGTGTGTGCGTGTGTGTGTGATTTAGATTTTTAACATAGATTTAACAATTTTTCAGTTATATCGCTACGATGTCTGCAGCGTGACAGTTTATAGTGATGTCTAGCACTGGGGCATCATGCCACAGACATGTGGCATAATGTCCCACCCAGTCACATTATCCTGACACCAGGCTGACCATTCCTAACACTATCCTCTTAATGCTGAGTGCCAAGCGAGGCAGTTGTTAGTACCATTTTTTAGAGTCTTTGGTATGACTCGGCCTGGGTTCGGACCTGTGACCTCCTGCATTTCTTGGCGTACACTCTAACCAGTAGGCCACCGGAGCATTTGTCAAAGACCATGCTTTGTTTAGACTTCACAATAATGATTAACAGTTTGTAAAGCTGGAATAATTCATTTTTATTGCAGAAAAAAATAAATCCATGATACAGATGCCTGTGATGATACTGTACATTAGAATATCTTTAACAAAAAAAATAAATAAACAGGCTTTTTTAGATTTTTTAAAAATTACCACACATGTTGCTATTGTAGGGGCCATTTTGACCATTATTTTCCATTTTCTGGACTGAACACTGCATGTGGATTGTTACACTGCATGTGGATTTTTACACTGCATGTGCATGTGGCTTGTTACACTGAATATACACTGCATGTGGATTGTTACATTGAGTGGATACACTTGGATCACTGCCTCCTTTGAGTAAGTGTTGCCCTGATTGAGATAATGACATCACTGTGTGCATTCTCTTGAATGTGATATTTAGCTAATGCACCACTATTATCAAAATATGTCCTCATTGATATAAATTTTACCTATATGCATGTTCATGATATCAGTTAGCATGCTTTGTTTTCATTATTAAATTCAGTTCACAATAGTCAACACTTAGTGTAACATACAAGAAACAAGAAAGTTTTCAAATAACATCATACTTGTAAAAAGAAATTTCAGAATGTTTTGGCCAAGAATAAGTCATGCCAGTTGGTATATCAATGTAATGAATGCTGTGTATGAAGTTCACATGATGTCATTTGGTAAACAAGAATGTACAGTACATGCTTTGGAAAACTGTTAGTAATACATGTACATGTATTTCCTAGGTGTTTTCTTGATTATTTGTGAAAGACTAAGAATATTCCAGCAGTATTACAACTGGGTTGATGCAATTCACAGCTGGTTATAATCAAGCACAAAACTAATAACTAAAGGAATTTACAAGAAGTACCTTGCTTGTGAAGTTTGGGAATATTTCACTTTTTGTGAAAAATTAATATTTTTACGTAGCTAAAGGTTCAAGCAATTTACAACCACATACAAATGTATATTTTTTCTTGTGCAGCACTTATTTGAATACCTATTACCTATTAAGGCTCATTAATTAAGGACATGAATTGGAAAATATACTCTGTAATCACTAAGTATCCACAAAATAATAGCTGAATGAGTACTTAGAAATTTATATAATTTGCACATGTTGAAAGTCATAGAATCCTCTTATCAAATCAACCAAAATAATACATGTTGATGAATTGTTGTTCAGACAAAACTATTATGACCACATGGATTTTCTGCAACAATAAGCCTGCATGGCTGATTTACAGCAGGCTATAAACAAATAAAGATTTCCTAAAGTCTTATATATGTTGCATGAATGTTATTGCAGTTATTTGAATTGTATAAGAATTTTTCTTTTTAATTATTTAATAAGAGACAAAAATTGCAGCTATATCATTTAGTGGTAGTAATACATTACTTGCTACTGTTGCATTATTACCTTTTCCCAGGTTGCTACATGCATTTCAGCAGTCAAAGCTGAGTAGCCCCTCCACCAATTAGTAGTTGGAGGAACCGAAATAAAAGAACATGATGTCAGACTGATTCATAAGTCATGTAAATAATACATAATATCTTTCTCTTTTCCTCGGACTAATGTACTCATACAGGTATGCCAGGATGTTCCACAAAAATTCATCTTTATTGCTGACTTAGGCATCTTTTTGTCACATATATCCTTTTTGGTTGTGTTTTAGTAACTTTCTCCCCAGTCATTGCTATATTTGTGTGTATCAAAATGTAGGTTCCTTTTTGCTGTCTTTGAAGTGCTTTTGGACCTTATTTATGGAAGTGTTGCTGAGGAGGCTGGGGACATGAGGATTCTCTCCAGTTTGTAGAGACTTTATGGGGAGCATTCTTGTCAGATCTTCTGTTGTTTCAGTGCTCTGTAATAGTTTTGGAACTTACTCAGAAGTTTACTCAGGGCCAAGATGCTGCCAGACAGCTAAAGGAGTGGTCTGCCCCATCTTGTACATTGAGATTACTGGTTTCCACCGTTAGTTCTCTGGCTTATTGCCCTGCTTAGTCTCAAAAGCCTCCCCCCTTCTGGATTCAGGGCATTCCAATGAAGGGATTTCATCTAGGACCTGGGTTTGTCTCTTGGTCAAATCTTGCCTTTGTTGGAGGCAGTGGCTAAAACATGCAGGCATTGTTGGAGGCAGTAGCTAAAACATGCAGGCATTGTTGGAGACAATGGTTAAAACATCCAGGCTTTATTGGAGGCATTGGCTAAAACATCCAGGCATTGTTCAAGGCAGTGGCTGAAATGTCTAGGCATGCACTTTCAATGCCCATGGCACTTTAATAATAATAGCAATAAGAAAAATAACAGTAAATAAATAAATGAAAAGATTTAGTTGTTTGGCGTTGCAGACTGATAATGAAAGAGTTTAAAAGTTGGAGTATGCTTTTGGCTTTAATTTTCAGAGAGCCTGATCTTTCAGTACTTTGAGTTTCCGGTCCTAGATTTTTAAAAATTGGTTATGCATTTTTGGTTATTTGATTCTCTTGAGTTTCCATTTCAAAATGATATGGAGATTATAGGTATAGTATACCAACTAATGATATTCTGTTATTTCTGCTCTTTTTCAGGATTTTACTTCCATGTTGGTCACCACACATTATACATAAGATACCACAACCAGACAGGAGACAGAGCCATCCATTAGTGCAGTGATGTCCGATGGTTATCGGCCACTGTCTGAGGCATGGCGTCTCAATACACCTGAAGAGCGGCAGAGGGTGGGTCAGCGAAAAGTAGAAGAACTGCAGGAGCAAATCAGGAATATGGAGTCTCAGATGGATGAACGACGTGAGCTGATCCACAAACTGAAGAAACTGCAAGAGATAGAGGATGACAAGAGGCAGATTAAGGGAAGGATACTGGTAAAATATTTGTTATATACATACTACCATTGGAACCAAAATAGGTAAAATCATATATGTATGTGCACCATTGCTGAATGTCAACCGTTCTTTCTTTCTTTGTCCAAGGCAACAGTTTGGAGTGGGTTTCATCTGTTCATAGCATCAACCCCCTTACTCAGTAGGTTATCTTTGTACATGTTCATTAATTGTATATTCTTGGTTGAATTTCAGTTTAGATGGAATTGCATCCTAATGAGTACTTTGACCTCATTGGAAGAAAAGGTCATTGTGACCCAGATTCACACTTCACTGACTTGGGTTGAATGTCAAGTATTGCTTATGCCAGCAACATTAAACTATATGATTATATGCATTTCTATTAGCACCACATCCTTGCCAATAAACAAAGGTGACTGTGACCTACATTTTACTGGATTGACTTCAGTTTTTGCATTTATCTCATGACCATATAGGATTTTAGCATGCTATGTATATTAGTATATCTAGAATCATGAAATTTGGATAGAGGATGCATCTTGATGAGCACATTTGCTGATGTAGGTCATTATGGCTCATATTTTACACTTAAATGATATGGAATAAATGTTGTGTGATGTTCATTTATCAGGCACTGTTCATGTTAAAATCATGATATTGAGGACAATATGCATATATGACTACCACTTCTTTACAACACAAGAGGCTGCCATAACCTTTTTTGATATTTGAATGGCTTTGCTAATGTTTAGCATTTAGCTTATAATTGCATAATTCTTTTTGCCTTTTTATATTCATACTACACTACCTAGAATCTTGAAATGTGGTGAGTAAATACATCTGATTGTAGTTATCTGTGATCCATATTTTATGATTCTGGGATTTTGTTGAAATTTTGAGCTAAAAGTTCTTTGAGTGCTGTTTACATTTCATTGATGCAACATGATAATTGGATGCCTTTTTGTTGTTTCTACCATATGTGATGAAAAATGATCACTGTAACCTACATTTATGGTTTGGTAAGATCAGTTAAATATTTGTGTTGGATCACATAGCTTTTCTGTAATGTATAGATCCTTGTTTACTCAGAACATCCTTTCTGACTGGTGTAACTTGTAATAACTATGTATATTTAGTGATAAACTTTCCATATTAATGACTATTTTTACATGGGTCTTTCTAATCACTGACTAAAAATAAAGACTGAAGTGATTGTGTAAAATTTACACATCAGTAAATATACCCAACCATGTTTCTTTAATCCTATAATAATTGCAGTTAACCTGATCATTTAATCCTTATAATCCCAATTTTCCTCCTTTTTTCCAAAACAATGGATTCTATCAACAAACTTCTTACTTTAGGCAGCATGTACTTTTCTTTTATTACCCTCTTTATGTGGCAAGAGAACACTCAGCCCCATCTTCATTTGCCAATGCTTCGTCAGCTCATTTTTAGTGTTATAATCAGGGTAGAACATTATAGTGGGTCATAGCAGTAATCT
>JAECUM010037658.1:0-25001 GCA_016617855.1 Megalonaias nervosa
ATTTAATATCTCCTTTCCAAAGTGGCTTTCGTTATGGTCGTAGTACCAATGATCATCTGGTTAGACTGGAAACATTTATTCGCGACGCTTTCATCAAGAAGGAACACTTAGTAGCGGTTTTCTTTGATTTGGAAAAGGCCTATGACACGACATGGATGTACGGAATACTATATGACCTGCACGATCTGGGTCTAAAAGGCCGACTGCCCTCTTTCATATCAAACTTCCTCTCAGACAGGGAATTCAAGGTACGAGTGGGCTCCATCCTCTCTGATATGCACGATCAAGAGATGGGTGTGCCCCAGGGCAGTATTTTATCTGTGACCCTTTTCAACATAAAAATTAACAGAATCACCAAATGTCTGACTCCTGGTGGGGATTGTTCCCTATATGTTGATGACTTTTTAATATGTTACCGATCCAACCACATGCATACAATTGAAAGACAACTACAGCAAAATATCAACAAGATTCAAAATTGGGCCAATACTAACGGTTTCAAATTCTCGAAATCAAAAACTGTATGTATGCATTTCTGTCAGTTACGAAGAGATCATGATGAACCTAAACTCACGCTGTACGGAACACCTATTCCAGTTGTTGAGGAAGCAAAATTTTTAGGTATTATCTTTGACAGAAAACTGACTTTTATTCCACACCTGAAGAATTTGAAAGCTAAATGCTTGAAGTCTCTAGATTTACTTAAAGTAGTAGCGCACACTGACTGGGGTGCTGATAGAAAAGTCATACACAGTTTATACAGAACATTTATTCGCTCGAAACTAGACTATGGTTGCGTTGTCTATGGTTCAGGTAGGAAGTCCTATTTGAAGATGCTTGACCCAATTCATCATCAGGGAATAAGAGTTGCTCTGGGAGCATTTAAGACATCCCCGTGTGAAAGCCTACTCGTTGAAGCGAACGAACAACCTTTATCACAAGGTAGAGAAATGCTTTCCGCACAGTATGCTCTCAAATTAAGATCAAACCCTCTGAACCCTGCTTTTTCGGCCGTTTTTCAACCCAAATATAAAACCTTATATGCCAATAAACCAAACGTCATACCTACCTTTGGCATTAGAATATTACCATGCCTTGATAGTATCAAAATTGATCTTTCAAAAATTCAGAAAACGTCCGTCTCCAAAACACCTCCCTGGCTACTTCAACAACCAAAAGTACTTTTCACATTACACGATGGAAAAAAATCGGAGACAAACCCTTCTATCTTCCACTCCTCTTACCATGAACTCCTCACCCAATTTGAAAATTATACAAGAATATATACTTATGGATCAAAAGATGAGGAAAAGGCTGCTGCAGCCTTCGTTAGTGGAAAACACACAACAAAAGTTCGCTTGCCAAATGGTACATCAATTTTCTCAGCCGAAATCAGAGCAATAGACCTTGCCTTGCAATATATTGAAAGCAAGCGTATGTTAAATAGCATCATCTTCTCCGATTCACTATCAGTACTTCAGTCACTACATAATAGAAAACTTGAGAATCCATTATTAGCCAATATTCTCCTCAAACATACTGAGCTGAGTACCTCCCACAATATAGTATACTGTTGGTTACCCAGCCATATTGGAATTAAAGGTAATGACAAAGCAGACCGCGCTGCGAAAATGGCCCTATCACTGGAACCATCTGATTTTAAAACAGCGTATACTGATTTTAAACGTAGTATCAAAGAATGTTTACGTCAGAAATGGCAGGCATCATGGAATGATGCCGTGAATAACAAACTTCATGCCATCAAGCCAACCGTAGGAGAATGGACTCCTCCTTACAGAGCCGTCCGTAGCGAGGAGGTAGTCATTGCAAGAATTCGAATTGGTCATACTTATTTAACCCACTCCTACATACTAAAAGGAGAAGACCCACCAGAGTGCGTAGCTTGCAATGAACCATTCACCGTTAAGCACTTTATGTTGGAGTGTTTCGACCTCCAACCAAGGCGTAATCATTCTTACAATGTGTATGACATTAGGGAGCTCTTTGATACAGTTAGCGTTTCTTATATTATAGACTTCCTGAAGGAAGTAAATATTTATCATAAGCTATAGCTTGTATGCTATCACCTTGAACAGTTTTATGTGCTATATATACCGTCGTTAGATTTTAATTACCTTTCATCTGTTTTCGTTGTCATACATCATTTGCACTCCCCGTTGATCGGGAAACTTTATTTATTTATCACCTTACCATTTTATCGTTTTACCTTCAACTGTTTGGTTTCGTATCGCTGGTCGATACGAAACCTTTTACCACTTTTAAATGATGAAAAATACAACCTTTTGTATGGCGCTAAATAGCCTCATAGTGCTGGTGCGCCGTAAAAATTCAACCAACCAACCAACCAACCAATCCTCTTTCGTTGGTGTGGATAGTATATAGGTCTGTGTTTTATGCTTGCTCGTTCGTTAGTGAGGATAGTAAATTTGTGTCTTTTATGCTTGCTCGTTCGTTTATGTTTGATAGTTAGTTGGTGAGAATAGTAGATAGGTGTGTGTTTTATGCTTGCTCGTTCGTTGGTGAGGATAGTAAATTTGTGTTTTATGCTTGCTCGTTCATTGGTGTGGATAGTAGATAAGTGTGTATTTTATGCTTGCTCGTTCGATGGTGAGGATAGTATATTTGTGTGTTTTATGCTTGCTCGTTCGTTGGTGAGGATAGTATATCGTATGTGAAGTAAGTGTAAGGGATGTTTTCGTTCACGTCCGTGCTCCACGGATATAGAATAGAGCGCTCGTCATTCGCGGCATTCTACACAAAACATAAAAATGACTGGCAACATGGACTTGTTCAGCAAATTGAAAGACAGTTGGTACTGGATGATGGATGGAGCCTACGTGCTGGAAAAGGCTTGAAAAGGAATGGAGGTTCCCAGGTAGCCTAGACTTGGTGAACAGTCTGAAAGCAGCTAATTATGAATTACAATGGATGATAGAAGAGGAGGTGAAGAAGTTGAGAGGCTTCATCCATCCCAAATATGTAAGAGTGGGAACCTTGAAGCAGGTTCTTGATATTGTTATCAAAGGTAGATGTTTTTGGAAGATATATTGCATTTAACCGAGTGGCCTTTTGTCAAAAAAGGCTTAGACGATTTAAAGACAGGCGAAGACATCATGATAAAGGTAATGGAAGAAGAAGTGAGGAAAATAAAAGAGACCTGGACTAAAGAAAGAAAGGACAAAGAAAACATCAAGAGAAAAGAAGAGTTTGAGAGACTAAACAGGAACTGGATGAAGGTACAGGAAACGTTTAGAGCTCTGGGACATCCTGACTGGATTCCAGACGAAGAAAAGAAGAAGAAGAAGAAGAAAGGAATTATTGAAAAAGTGAGAACGTGGTGGAAGAAGTGGAGGCAATAGAAGAGGAAGACAAAGGCCCTTTTCAGGGCCACTTCATATGCCTCGAAAAGATATTAATTCTTTCTTGCTTAAAAAAATTTTGTGTAGATATTTATTCTCTCTCTTCCCTAAAAAATTTGTTTAGTCGATTTTATAAATTTGTGTAGGATAGATTGATGTTCATCAATCTATGGGGAAAAAAAACGAATATATAAAACCTACTCTACTAAAACACGAACGCGTCTGATTCGTGTTTGTCTATAGCAATGACACAGGTGGCATGACGTCACAGTACTACCTTGCTACATTGTTGCCAATGACCAGTACCGTGACGCCACCCTACCTGTTCCATTCCTCTTGGTGTTATACAGGCCCAGCGTGTGCTAGTCGCTATACAAAATTCCCATTGGGGATATAGTGCCCCAGGCTGATTTTTTGGGTCTATAAATCGGAGGGCCATAGTGCCCCAGGCTGATTTTCCTTCTTTGGCATGATGAGGGCCCTAGTGCCCCTATTCACTACTCTTAAGTCTTACTCGTTTTCCAGGAGACCATCGGTGCCATTGTGCATTCAAAATGTACACAAAATTCATGTACTAGAACATGATGTAAATTTTAACATATTTTAAATAGCCTGAAACCTTCGGGTTATCTACATACGCATATCTAACAAATTTTACTTTGTCTACAGCGAGTAGGATTTTTTATGTGTGCAGTTATGCTTACAAGCATATAGGGACGAATATATAAAGACCAAAGTCAATATGACATCCTCACTGCAGTAGCTTTAGTGCAACGGCTTGTATAAATGCTCTTTATATTCATCATCTTAATGGCACTTGTAGATGCAAATGCATGTACAATTAAAACTTGTCATTGAATAGCATGTGTACTTTTATTTTTTTATTTTTTTTTTTATGAAAAAGTTCAGGTGTCTAAAACAAATACTGTTATTTCGTGGTTCAAACATTTATATGTACACCTCTTACAACTTTCATCTCCATGTTGTAAAAATCACAGGTATAGAGTCGGTCACAGTTAGTGATCATCCAGTCAAGGAGCACAAGTTTACACCCCCTGTAGTTGGTAATAAATGTTTGCAGTTTGCAATTTTTATTATTTTTCAAGTACTTGTCTGTCATCTATGTCTAAACTTGTGATCTTTCTCTCACCTAGTTCATTTCTAGTTCATGTGTTGTTTGCTTCAAAACATTTTAGAAATGTATCACTATGTTTTCCAGAAATATAGGATTGATGTCACTTTATATGAAAATTTAAATCAGATGTGCACCGAACAAAACCAACTGAAAAAGGTTTAAAGGTGTCAGGTCAGACGTGCCTTCCATTTTCTCGTGAGTTTGTCGTCAATCAGGTCTGAATAATTATTTCTCCGACCTGTAGCAAGACTTGTTTCATTATGATCATTCAAGAAATCATAATTGGTGTGAAATTCTCCATTTTTACATTTAATTTCAAAATGCCGTTGAATATGGGTTGACATGCATATCTTGTGTATCCAGCATGTACCTCGGACTCGTATTCAACATTTTCGGTTTCAGAGTCATTCATTGGTTTTTCCAGTAAGACTTTCCAGCTCCGAGAATTTCGTGTACAAAAATTTTTATTATATTATCAGTCAGTATTTGCCGAGCGAAATCGTCATCTGAAGATAAATTGTGTTCGATTTGGCCATTTTAGATTTCTAGGTAACGCATTGTTTAAACAAACATTAGTAAAGCTTGTTTTATGAAAGTATGGTTAAAACTATGACAGTGGCTGTTTAAGAGCCAACTGTACCAATTGAATCCCCTTGACTTTACAAAAATTCCGACGATCCGATCAAATTGTTTCGGAGTGTAGAGTATGGACATTAGAGAACCCACTGTTATCACACCAGGGAAACATCCCAGTAGACTCGTATTTCCATCATTTTCAATTTCAGAAATACCTCCGACACTATAATAGAATGGAATTTTCGTGGTTTAAAAAGAAATGTATATCAAATTAGTCTTCTGTTTCCGTAACATGGTCCAATAGCTTTTTGTCCAGAGGCAACAAAACGATTAAGTTCATTTTAAAAACTTCGCATACAGCAGTTATTGATAAGGTTGCTGAAGGGGTGTCTGTCATAAATAATAACTCGCGGGCAAATTGACATCAATATTACATTTACATGCTGTAGCTGTTCTTGTGTACTTGCGAAAAACTGTTCACTTTGTTCCATTTAATTTGCTCCATAATACAATCGGTCTGATTTTGACCATCTTGTTGAACAGTTGCAAGATCCATTAGCTTTTGCTTCGTTACGATACACTTTAGGACGATTAAGTTATGAACAGGAGAGGGAAGATGCTTCAAGACTTTCAAAAGACCACTGTTGATGCTTTATCGTGTATCTTAAACCTACCACCTATCTGCCACGAAATCCTGCTCGTCGTTAGATCTGACGATCTGCAACCCATTTCTGCTCCATCACTTCTCGAGGCAAGTTTCTACCGTTCTACACGCACGCGCGCGCACCTGCGGATCCGTGGTTGTAGAATTGGCCTGACGCGTCCACACTTGTAGGGGCGACTAAGTAGAGGCAACCTGCTTGCCTTGGGTTGCGTCCCGTGTCGGGGGAGGAAAGGATACTGGCAGTTGAGCAGAGGCTTTACAATGCAATATACTGCTTTGGCCTCTACTTCTTCTGGACGGGTGGTCAGAATGGGATGGATAATCAAAACAAACAAAAAATATACTCGAGAGAGGTAAAACAGTATCAGACTCTGAGGATGAACCGAGTGACGTGGAATCTTTTCCACGTTTCATGGTCATCCAATCCAAAGATGAAAACAATCATCTTGCCGCACTATCACCATTTATAGTCGAAAAATCTTTACTTCAATTAGTCAGCAAACTCAAAAGTATAACCACCACCACCCCTCAAATCAGGTGGTTTACTCGTGGAATGTGATCGGAAAGCGCATACTGAGAATATCCAAAAAATTTGAGACATTTCACGATATTCCAGTAACATGTTTCGCCTACACATCATTAGGAGATATCATTCTTTGTCGTGACTTGGCTGGAGTCGGCGACACAGAGATCATCGAAGGGATGAAAACTTCCAAACACCATATAACAAATATACTTGCTGGTAGTTTCTCTAAATATTCATCGCGGTCGAATTATTCAGAAGCCTTCCGAAGATTAAAAAGTCAGAAAGCGAAGACACAAATAAAACTCATATCCAGTATATCGGAAAGTTATAATTGACCGTTTTCACTGTTGGAGCTTATCGAAGCTTAAGGCTCAGGCTCATGAACAAGGCTCATGATACTGTTACGTGACAAGGCTCGCACAAAGTAACAAAGAAAAGAGTGAAGCCAACAAGCTTTGTATATTTAAACAGAATAATTTATTTCCCTAGAAAACGGGGTAAAAATATGAAAAAAGGACTTGCAGTTTGTGAATATAATCTAAAAATTAATCCTGGAATTAAAAAATGTAAGTCTTATCACTAAAAAGTTCTAAATGAATCGAAGTTCGCATCCCGACGAAGTTCTAAGATGGAGGACGATGACGTCAGATGAAGTCGTTGTACTGATGTCAACAGTTCCTCCTTGAATCACAACTTATAATGTTCAAGTGTAGAATTCCAGAATAAAGGTCCAATAAATGTCTTTGTCCAAGAATTTTGATGAAGAAGAATATTTTCCAGGGTAAATAAATTATTTTAAATAAGAAAAACTCAATTCAAAATGGCAACAACAGGAATACCTTTCAGCCTCAAGGTGTTATTTACAACTGACTCAAATTCACTGAGAACGAGTATTTAAACCCAACTAAAAACGCGATTTCAGACCCGCGTGATGGGTCACGTGATCACTCTGCTACAGCGCATTAAAACAAAATGTCAGTTAGGA
Source organism: Megalonaias nervosa (assembly GCA_016617855.1). Taxonomy (NCBI): domain Eukaryota; kingdom Metazoa; phylum Mollusca; class Bivalvia; order Unionida; family Unionidae; genus Megalonaias; species Megalonaias nervosa. The sequence continues at coordinate 7,267 of JAECUM010037658.1, forward strand.
CGTAGGCTACTATAGCTTAAGCTAAGAATCAATCATTCCCACACTGGAAATGAATTTTTTTTTTAAAAGCTGTTTACAACATAGCTAACACGTGGGCTAAACATGACCTTGGTAATGACCAATCATTTTCACTCTATGTTTACCAATCTCTGAACCAAGGTCAGCTAAAAATATAATGAAGCAATACTTTTGCGTTCTAATCAGGCTAAAAGAACTGAACTGAATTTACTGGGAAAATGTCAAATCCAGTAAACAAAAATATTACAATAAAATGTAATGAAACAAACAAAAAATAAAAATAATTTAAAACTAACACACAAATAATTTAATTACATATACGTAACAATATATCCACTGGGAATGACGAGATACATTACCAGATTTTGAACCACCTACCCGAACCATCATTAATAGTTCTTTTGGAAATATTCAATGATTTATGGATTACCCTTAATGTACCAAAAATTTGGAAAGAAGCAACATTAATACCAATTCCCAAGCCAGGTAAAGATAGCACAGATCCTACCAACTATCGTCCCATTGCTCTGACGATCTTTGCATGTAAAACAATGTAACTAATGATCAATTCTAGGCTTGTATGGTACTTCATTATCATCATCTTTATTTCCTTCCGTAGAAGATTGCATGATATGACAATAAATCATCTGAATACAATCAATAAGTACCAAGATAAAGAAGATAGCTGCACATTGCATGACAAAATATGCTGCATACAGGGCGAATAACTTGGAGTTTTCTTTGTCGATTACACCTGCTGGTAACCTTTTACCTAAAAGATACTGAAGTTGAAGCTCATCTTCTGCATTAAATAACGTAATATTTAGGTTCAGTGGAAATTTATCAGTAAGGAAATCCCAGAAAGAGTTTCTGAAATTTGACATATAAGGACAAGCAACACAACAATGAAGTATCAAGTCTGTATAGACATTCCCACATCTAATACACATATCAAGCTGTGTTTGAGGAACAGCAGCCCATAGTTTGGCTACGTATATAAATACCTTAGTGTGCTGTCTGGTTTTAGCGGACTGCCACACTGAGGCAGGTCGCAAGGATTCGTGTATCGAAGAGAAGTTTCAAAATCTGCATGATTAGACAAACGAACTCTCCAGAGGCTATTTTCAACACCAGCAATTTTTTACCTTACAATTTCTTTCCAATTTTGTTTATCTGGAATTTCGGAATGCTGCAAATAATTAGCTAGATACTCAAGCAAGTCAAACTTATTTAACGTACAATATAGATTTGAAATTAGCCCGTAGCTTGACATGCATCCGCTCAAAATGAAGTGAAATAACGCAACGTTAAACACACGTTTAGTATGTATGTTATTAGGCATCAAGCACAGTCTGTGTAAAAAATATCAATTTTCTTCAATCAATTTCGGACTGCGCTGATGTCCGTCCTAACATTCCCAGAGCAATGTCTGATCTTGTATGTGTTGGGAACCCTTGTAAATGTTTGGCAAAATACCTCAGGGTTTTATCCAATGAAGAGAGGTCACTTTTTTTAAATATTGCACCATAATTCACTTCCATAAAACATTGAAGGAAAAATTACCTTTTCGATTACATTTGCAGAAACCAAAGGATTTAAACCATTCGGTTTAATGATAATGGCAAGCAGACCGTGAAAAGATTTTTTTTTCCTTCCTTGCATGCGTCGATTATTGCGTCATGCCACGTCAGCTTTGAGTTAATCCGGTGTCCCAGGTGTGTTGCTGAATCAGTAATCGGCAAACATGACGGCCCAAGATACCACTTCATATTGACATAATTCTTGTACTGGGGACCGAAAATGAGAATGTATGACTTTGTGACACTTGGCTCGAATCGCCACTTATTACTGTAGGCGTATGCTATATCTAACAGCTTTTGTAGATTGCTAGGCTATATAGCCAAAAGTGAAATGTCATCAGCTAGGGTTGGATTTCCCAGAGCTATGGATCCAATCTTTGCTCCAATTCCACTATTGTCTAATTGTAGCAGCAAGTCATTTATAAATATTGTGTATATCAAGGTTGACAAAACACCCCCTTGTCTCACTCCTTGGCCAATTGAGAACCAGTCCGAGAATTGCCCATTGACAAGGGCTTTGCTCTGTAAATTTATATATATGTTAAAAAATAACAAAAGAGATTTACCCGTAATTCCCAACTTGAATAATCTGAAAAGTAACCCTTTGTGCCACACGGTATCAAATGACTTTTTCGTATCAAGAAAAGCAGCAAAAACCCGTGAACCCATGTTTACATTATAATGTACTGATTGCAACAGCGAAAAACTCGCTGTTGTGCAGCCTAAACCTTTTTGGTAACCATGTTGTTGCGAACTGGGTATATTAGAATTAATATCTTTGAGCCACGTTACCAAACGTTCATGAATAATTTTGTCAAAAGTTTTGTAGATAACGGGCAGTAAAGTAACAAACCTGTAGCTTTCGAAGGAGTTCTTTGATTTTCTATTACATTTGTACAGTGGTATTACTAACCCTTTTTTGCAATCTATAGGTATGTAAGATTGATCAATCATCTGAGTAAATAAAATTGTTATACACTATGAGGTAGTCGCTGCCATAGATCAAATGTTCATTGCAAATTCGATCATGGCTCGATGCTTTTGATTTCTTTAGACTTTTAATGATTTCTCTTACTTCGTTTACACTAACACTGGTCTGTAAGGCCTCGATATGGCTTGCTCCGTTTTGTAGAGCCCGATTTAATTTTCACTCTACAAATTGATGAAAGTTTCCGTCAAAACTATGGCTAAAATTTGGCGTGTGAACGTCCTCATATTATCTGCCAAAGCCATTTGCAATGGAGGCATCATCACGGACACAAACTCCATCAATTGATAGTTCCTGACAAGAATTTATATTGTTTTCTTTCTTAACATTGATCATTTTCCAAAAGTGCCTTTTTCAATTTCTTCATATACCTCCCCCATATATTTTATCCACAGCTAGTTTTTGGAAGGTTTCTAAAGTCTTTCTTCTTATCTAGATATTCTCTGTAAGACTTATATTGACTACCCCTCGGTCTTCCCTCATTGATCCAAATATACCTGGCTTGTCTTTGAAGTTTATGTGCTTTAAGTTCATTTGACCAGTATGGTTTGGCATGATAATTGAATTTGAACTTTGGAAGCGCAGTGTCACTTGACTGCTGTATTGCATTAACAATGTGCCCGTAAAATCTATTAACATTGTACGAAATAGTATCTATATCAAAAGTTTTCAGTCGGTGGTCCAATTCAGATTGATAATTTTTCACGGTATCGGCGTCTAATTTATTCCAAGCTATGTTATTTCTCTTCATAGACTGTCTGAAGTCTCTCCCGCGGGTCACTGTACAAAGGGAAGTAAGGATAGGAAGGTGGTCAGATATCACGTGCTCTTCGTTATCTGAAACAATGTACACACTCCGTAAGCTCCCTATGCATTGATCCGACAGTACAAAATGATCATAGTTTTTGCCGGGGTGAATGTATAACTGGAACCAGTGCATATTATTAAATGACCAGCACTCACTAGATTAAGAACTCATGAAATACCCTATCTTTGTAATCTCTGAAACTGTCCAGTTCAGCTACTGCATTGAAATCCCCAGTAAAATACACGTTACCCAGTTGTGAGTACTGACCATAACAGATTTTGAGTTAACTCAATTTGCGCCTTGTAACAATCTAAGCCATACAATAGGGTCGGCATGTATATACAAAAAAATATATACGTTTTGCATGTCTGGAAATTTGAATTCTATGCCAACAATTATGTCACTATTAACGTCATCTGTGGAGTTAGCATATCTCATGAGAGAGATTTTGTATAAGATTGCAACTCCGCCTTTACCACATTTTGTTAATCTTCTATTAGAGGAAATATCCTCTGCTTTAACAATGCATTTATAATCAGAACGAATAGAATCGCAAAATGGAAGAATGTGCTGTAATAGTTTATGTTCAGTTCTGCAAGCTACGTCAACATTATATTTATCCAGCATTCCATTAAAGCTAAGAGCAGAGGACATAATTCCTCTAACAATTCAGCTCAGTATATTAAGGTTCATATTAACTTGCAATATAGGCTTATTAAAACTTATGCAGTGCGAAAGCAGGACTAAAATGACAAAAATGACAAAACACATTAATTTACGACAGTACATAATGGCAGATTTATGAACAATTGACAATGTCTCCCTAGTCATGGAATATCGCATCCTTCACCTTCATTTGCCTCCTGATCGCAATTATTATTAAACCTGTCTCGCCAGAATTGATTCCCATACCACCTCCTTACATAAACACCTTTTGGCCATGTTACATTTTCAACCGTGTTGCAGCCTGAGTTATATACAGTCAGCTTGGCCGATAGACAATTACGACTACTGTGGATAAAATTTACGGATAACGGCTATATATCGTATTATTCTAAGAATTTACGTAGGCCTTCAGCCTAGATTTGATGCTAATACCACCCACATAAAAGCATCTTATTCTACGTCTAACCACACCTTCGAATGCAACATTCTCATCATTGTTATCAACAACCTCATGTCCAACAATACCCTCTGAGCCAATTTCTAAGTTTGGTTTACCAAACGGTCTAGGATTTTCCAGCTGACCCCCGTCTCCGTCCATCTCCGAAACACCTCCCTGGCTACTTCAACAACCAAAGGTGCTTTTTACGTTACACGATGGAAAAAAAATCGGAGACAAACCCTTCCATTTTCCAAAACTCTTATCACGAACTCCTCACCCAATTCGAAAATTATACAAGAATATATACTTATGGATCAAAAGATGAGGAAAAGGCTGCTGCAGCCTTCATTAGTGGAAAACACACAACAAAAGTTCGCTTGCCAAATAGTACTTCAGTTTTTTCAGCCGAAATCAGAGCAGTAGACCTTTCTTTGCAATATATTGAAAACAAACGTATTTTAAACAGCATCATTTTCTCTGACTCACTATCAGTACTTCAGTCACTACATCATAGAAAACTGGAGAACCCATTATTAGCCAATATTCTTCTCAAACATACTAAGCTGAGTACCTCCCACAATATAGTATACTGTTGGTTACCCAGCCATATTGGCATTAAAGGTAATGAAAAAGCAGACCGCGCTGCGAAAATGGCCCTATCACTAGAACCATCTGATTTTAAAATACCGTATACTGATTTTAAACCTCGCATAAAAGAATGTTTACGTCAGAAATGGCAGGCATCGTGGAATGATGCCGTGAATAACAAACCTCATGCCATTAAGCCAACTGTAGGAGAATGGACTCCTCCTTACACAGCCGTCCGTAGCGAGGAGGTAGTCATTGCAAGAATTCGAATTTATCATACTTATTTAACCCACTCCCACATACTAAAAGAAGAGGACCCACCAGAGTGCATTTCTTGCAACGAACCATTCACCGTTAAGCACTTTATGTTGGAGTGTTTCGACCTCCAACCTACGCGTAATCATTATTACAATGTGCATGACATTAGGGAGCTCTTTGATACAGTGAGCGTGTCTTATATTATAGAATTCCTGAAAGAAGTAAACATTTATTATAAGCTATAGCTTTTATGCTATCACCTTGAGCAGTTTTATGTGCTATATATATACCGTCCCTAAATGTTAATTACCTTCAATCTGTCTTCATTATCATATACCATTTACATTCCCCGTTGATCGGGAAACTTTATTTATTTAACACCGTTATGATCTTATCGTTTTACCTTCAACTGTTTGGTTTCGTATCGCTGGTCGATGCGAAACCTTATATCACTTTTAAATGATAAAACACAACCTTTTGTATGGCGCTAAATAGCCTAACAATGCTGGTGCGCCGTAAAAATTCAATCAACCAACCAACCACCTGACCCCCAATGACGGTAGGTATCTTTCTAGGAGCGGTTTTCGAATCAATCATTTTCACATTACTGTTGCTAGCCATCGGATGCCTAGCATGCTCTATCCTGGTCGAAGGACCGTGTTCAGAAAGCCGTTCAGTGTGGGTAACGGTTTATTGTGATTGCGAATGGGTGTGCGCGCAGCATTTATCACATTAGGATGAACTTTGGCATTTGAAATCTGTGTGCTATCACCATCGAAGAGGGCGACATGTCTTCTATCGACAGTCTGTGAAATTATGTCCGAGATTTTTGAAACCATAGTTTGCGGAACATGGGCCTCCCTCTTTTCCAAAGCTGGTTGGACCGTTATTCCGGTTCGCGACTCCACTGCCGTTGTAACTGGGGAAGAGCCGTCAGCCTCATCCGACACGGGAGACACAATTGGACACGGAAGTTCTGTTCTGAGATGCATTTGATGGGCAGCGGTGTGTGTCACAACCAGTAGTGTTAGACACAACCAAATCTGGAAGTAAACAGACAGAAATCTTGTTCTGAGCTGCAATTGATGGAGAGTGTTGATCACCACTTCCATTGGCGCTACATGCTAGGTTACTTACACCTGGACTAAGCGTGCGAACGACATCTGCATAAGACATAGGCTTACTCAAAGACAGCAGCAGAGAGGGTGGACCCTACAACTTTGTAGAGACCTTATTTTTGAAAAATTAAGGGTTCCTACCAAGGCTGAAAAAAAGTTTTTGTCTTAATAGTAAAAACTTTTTTAATTGACCAGATTTTTTCTGATTTTTTCACAATCTGGTCACTACGCGTATGTCGTCCACCCTCTCTGCTGCTATGAATTAAACAGCAAGTATAAATATTATCAATAATGAGTATTGGAGAACCACACTCAGCTAAATTAACTCGAGAGCGACTAGAGGCAATTAAAAAATATCTACCTGTTCGTGATTCTGTTAAGCAACAACTACAATCGCGTCAGGAATCTCAAGTTGAATTTGAAGAGGATACAAAAAAAATTATTTAAACCTATCACTGAGACCACTAAAGGTATTCAACCTGTGTTAGAGAAAACCGCTGAAGCAACTGAAAAAATAGCAAGAAGAACTAAGAAAACAAAAAAGATTCTTGAAGAACTTCCAGCCGAAATAGCTGCTGCGATGCCAGTCCCGGAAATACCTGAGGATGAAGATCAACCTGAAGGTGCTGAAGCACCAGCCCCTAAACCAAAATCAGCAGATCTTATAAGTACTGCTGAACTGATAAATAAATTTGATGAAGAAGCTATTAAGATAATTAATAAATTGAGACAAGATCAACTAGTTGAGTTTGCTGTGGATAGTTTTGGTCAAAGAAGTAAATTAATGAAACCTGAACACGCAAAAGATATTAAAACCAGTGAACAATGGCGAAAATATTTATATCGCATACGTATGAATGTTGAACAAGCTAGAGATAATGATCCATTATATCGGGATTATGTTAGGAAAATTGATAATTTAATTCAATCAAGAAGAGAGGAGACAAAACAACAAGAACGACAACAAAAACAACAAAAACAACAAGAACGACAACAAAAACAACAAGAACGAAAGAAACAAAAACCTCCAAAACAAAAAACACCAAAACCATTTGAGCAATCACTTCGTGATTATCCAGAATTACCATCATCACCACGACTACAACAAGAACGACAACAACGAGAACAACAACGAGAACAAGAACGACAACAACGAGAACAACAACTACAACAAAAGCTACAACAACTAGAACAAAAAAAAAAAAAAAAAAAAAAACGATTACAACCAGTCCAAACAACAAGTAAGGAAGAAGAAGAAGAAGAATATTTTCCGTCAGACACCTCTCCCGAAGCAACTGGAAGTGGTCTAGGAAGTGGTCTTATTACCTGCCCCAATAACGTTCTTGCTGATGTTGATCGACTAGAAATCCTCATTGGAGGAAAACGAGCTGGTAATAATTCATCAGAAATCATTAATGAAGCAGCTGATATTTGCAAACGATTATTTACAGGCGGTATCATGGATATTAATGTATATCGGTCTCTCATTAATGAAATCGCCGATGATTATTATAGTGACTAAGTATGTAATTAGTGATAAAGTCAATTAATAATAAGATGATCATACACAATACTCGTGGACCTACCATGGTCAGGGTAATAAACTCTCGATTACCAGTATACAAAGCGACCTACGGAGATGGACTAGGTGATGTTGTTCAGGGTCTGTTTAGAAGAATAGCCCCAAAAGCAATACCGATTGCAAAGCAGCTAGGAATAAAAGCTCTTGCTATTGTTCGTGAAAAAGGTATAGGAGCTGTTGGTAATATTGCTAGCAAAGCATTCTCAGCGATCAAAGATAGACTATCAAGATTAATACGCAGACCACAAGCGACCCGACCTCAACCTGTGAAATTGGCTAGCACTGAAGTGATGCCAGCAAATGTAAGTAAAATAATAAATCAAGCCGCTAATCAAAAACTAGCGGAGTTAGCTGATATCCCGATGTCGGAAAAGGAAAAAAATATAACCGCTAGTCTGATAGCAGGAAGTGGTCTCACTTCCCGAAGTGGTCTTCGAGTTAGACGAAGACGATAATAATAAAGATGTTTAAGCGCATATCTGACCCCGCGTTTGACATGGATGCACCAGTTCTCAAAGATGAGTCTGTGCGCGATTATCAGTATTATTCTTACGACGCTCGAATTCCAGATCAGCGTGGACGAATCGAACTACAGGTTCAGGATACAAGTAGGTATTTTCTACCCGCTGAGGCTTTTATTGAAGTAGAAGGTAAAATTTATAAAGCGGATAATACTGAATACAATAATAATGATGTTTTTGGTTTTGTTAATAATGGTATTATGGCGTTATTTGACAGCGCTACGTACATGATTGATGGTAAAAATATTGAATCAATTCAGAAAGACGTCGACGTTGCCACGACAATACTTGGTCTTGCGAGATACAGCGACGATTACTCAAGATCAGCTGGTCCATCAATGATGTTTGTCAAGGATACTTCTGACCATCCTGACAGTAGAAATCAGATTTTTCGACAACCAAAAGATCGAGCTGCTCCTCCTGTTGGTGTTGCTGTTGAAGATCTACCTTTTCCAAATCCAGATTTCAACTTAGGATTTGCAGCACGTAAATCAATGTTGAAAGATATTAATTTTTCATGTGCAATTCCACTGTCGCACATATTTGGATTTTGCAGAAATGTCAGAAAAGTCATTTTTGGAGCCAAACATACGGTTGTACTCGTACGAAAGGCTACAGACGATGATGCAATGTGGCACGTTGAGGGAGCTGATGATGCTGCAACCAGAGCACTTCATGGTAAAGTAGTACTAACAAAACTTTCCCTGTGGATGCCAGTGATGACTCCAACAATATCTGAAGAAGATCGGTTGTTATCTTTTATGAGTCAAGGCGGTAAATCAGCGTTATCATGGTTAACGATGACCACAGATGTTGTTCAGAGTGCAATTAATGGTCTATTCACATGGCAAATAGCTTCTCAGCAAGGTGTTTCTGCACCGCGACATATATTTATTGCGCTTCAAAATGTTGCACGAGTAAGTAATCAAACACAAAGTATAATGATATTTGATAAAATTGGTGTTTCTGAGGTTTCATTAAGGATAAATGGACATCAAGAACCATCCGAGGATATTTTGTTAAATTTCGATCAAAATCATGTAGCACGTGCATATCATTGTCTTATGTCGTTCATGGGACGTGATCAAAATATTGATACTGGTTTACAAATATCGCAGCTAGATTTTACATCGCTGTATCCGATTTATTACTTTCCACTAGAACATTTAGATTTAACCAGACAATCAGTAGTTGATATTCATTTTCGAGCTCGTGTGAATCGAGGAGTTATTGCAAATTACAAAGCAATTGCAGTTATACTCAGCGATAAATCGATGTTACTCGAAGGTGTTGGTGGACGAATGAGAGTTATTGATGCCCCAGTAGAAAATATGTAAATAAACATGTAATTAGATCGTTCATAATATTAATAATGTCATATCATCACGTTAGTGTGAGTCTGACTCCTGGTCAGATTAAAAGGCTGTAATCAGCATCAAAAAAAAATTGTGCGTTAACAATATCGCTAAAGCGAGAACAAATGACCGGTGAAAATAAACTATCGTTGACCGAGCGTCAGTTCAAAAACTTCAATGAAGCTAAAAAATCAAATAAAGGCGTCAAACTTAATCTTTCTGCGGGCGCCATCAAAGATATTGCTAAATCGGGTGGTATATTTCCACTTCTCGCAGCTATACCAGCATTAATAGCAGCTGCAGCCCCAGCTGTTGCAAAAGCAGCTGCATTAGGTACTATTGGAACAGCTGCTGGAATGGCGTTTAAGAAAGCAACCGGACAAGGAATCCAAAAAAAGGGAAAGGGTCTAAGACTACCAGGAACCCAGTATTCGTGGTACGGAAAGGGTCTAAGATTACCAGGGACCCAGTATTCGTGGTACGGAAAGGGTCTAAGACTTCCCGGGACAGTTTACTAATATCACCTATGTCCAATTTTGATTTACTTAATGCTGCTAAGCAATTAAAAATAAAAAATTTCAGAGGTGTTTTTATGCGCGATCAATTACCAAAAAAACCAAACAATATTGAAACCGGTATCATTAATCTCGATAAAAACTCTGGCCCAGGCACGCACTGGGTCGCATATGCAATTGATCCACGTGGAATTATTTATTTCGATTCGTATGGATTAGCACCACCAAAAGAATTTTTAGAGTACGTTACCGGCGATATTCCAATCTGGTATTCAATGCTACCAACACAAAAAATAACTGATCCTCCAATATGCGGTCGTGAAACCCTCGCTGTGCTTGATGCTGTATCAAAATCAACAGCACCACCTCATAAAGTCGTGCACGCGTTCACTACACTACGTCATAACACTTAAACAGATATCAGTAAATATAATGGTAGATATTTATGGAAGATCTACTCGCAAGAAAGATAAGAAGATCGATTTATCTAAATATGCAACTCTTGATCAGCTCAGAAATGAAATCGATGATTTATTAAATATCACAAGTGTGGATCAAAATGAAGTCGTCGTTTTTCAGGACAAACAAGGACGATTAAAAACGAGTAACATACAATTACTAGATGTACTTATACGAATTCCCAACGCGGTTGTTAATAATATCGTTACTTTTACTGATCAAGGTAAAATACAGGATTCCGGTAAATCGGTTAACAACTATGTTAAGAAAACTCGTGATGTATTTACCGGTGATATTATTATGTCAAGAAGAAAAATTACACATCTTGGAGATCCAATCGCAGATACAGACGCAGCAACAAAAAAATACGTCGATGATCAAGAATCCAAGTACGTGTCAGTGCGCGGTGGTATAATGCGTGCATTTCTCGACATGAACAATAACGGTATTAATAATCTCAGAACACCAGACACAGATTTCGACGCCGCAACGAAGAAATACGTCGACGATAAGGAAATTCCAATAATGACTTCGTTAACGACAATCAACGATGGAATTGCTACATTTAGAACTGATTATATTAATCACGTGCAAACATTTCTAAATTTTCGTAGAAATGTAAACAGATCTATTAATGACTTTTTTGGAACTCCACCAAATGTTATTATTAATCTCGCTGACATTAACATGAAAATCAATGATATTGTTAGTGGAATTCCTAATATCATTGAAAAAACGAATCTTATTAAAATTCCTCACAAGCAGATCTTCAACGTAGTATATACAGTAGCATCAGGATTAGGAGTATGGACACTGCAAGATAATAATCTCAAACACACCGCAGAAGTCACTGGCGTATACAGACTGTCCGTATTTAGTAGTACAAAATTCAGTATATTTACTACATTTCCATGGCGTTATTCAAACGATACTTTTTCTGGAGTTGTATTCGTCATAATAAATAAAGATGCGGAAGAAACATTTCTGCTGGAAGCATCTGATAAAAATTTAACCAGAGCGTTATACTGGTGGTGCTTGGAATTTGTGTGTGAAACTCCTGAATTAGTTATCTAGATAAATATAATGAATCAAGAGTCATTTATCGATGTTCAACGTCACAGATACGCTCAAGTATGTGAGTGTCAAACCAAACTAAAAAATATCATCGACGATTACACGATAAAGGTAAAACAATATCGGCGACGTATGGTTGTTATTGATATAATGGTATACTCGGTTTCTGCTGTTATTGCTGGAACTGGATTATTACTATCAACAATAACGATGACAGCGCCTGCAGTTGTAACAATTATAGTTTCAACGGCAACAACATGCGCAGGTATTTTCAGTATTATCGCTAAGAAAATATCTACGTGTACAAATGATAAACTAAACGAGTACATAATGAAATTGCACACAGCAACAGCCACCTACACTAAATTATGCTCGTATATTTCAGCGTATCTCGGTGATGGTAAAATATCTGATGAGGAGTTCGTAACGATAACGAAAACCTACGATGAAGCATTCATAATCGCTAGTGACAATAACGGAAAGATGGAGAATTAAATAATAACGATAATAATAATGTCATCGTTAGAATTACTTCAGCAGATCGTAGCTAATACAACGCCGTCAAAAACTACTATGATATCATTAAGTTCAACCAATCCTGAATTTAGCGTTAATTTTCCAACTGCATCTCCAGCAAAAGAAATAGCGCTAGCGCAATTACGAGTTTATCATAGTTGGCCAAATATCAGATCAAAACCATTTGGTGGACAACCAGCAAATAATTCACTGGTATTTGCGAATAAGAATAAACCTGATGGAACACCTGATTGGCAAGTTGTTGGAATTACAACTGGCAGTTATGAAATAGAACAGATCAACGATGAATTTCAACGCAGAATTAAATCTATCACAGGGAAAGAATCTGAAATAGCGATCACTGTTTACGAACCAACACTATCAGCGGCGATTGAAATAAATTCTCCTGATTACCTCGTAGATATTTATCAAAGTTCGATCAGATCAGTGTTAGGATGGCCTGAAGTTGCACCTGTTTATAATGGAGTTTCAGAACCAATTAAAAATGAGTTTAAAACGATTGAAGAAAAATTCATTAAAAATCCAGAATATCGAGATAAATATCCATGGAGATATATAAGATTTGAATCTGATCCTAATAACAATACATACTACTTTACCGATTTTGACGGTAAAAGGATCCCCAAGATAACTAGATCACCATGTAATGTGGTTATCATAGACCCCAAGACGCTGCGTACTAGAGATATTGTTGATGAAGAATTTTTTAAAGAATTTTTAGGTACTCTTAAGCCTGAATACGATAAAACATTTAATGATTTAAGAAGTTTACTTATTTCATTATCACAACATTACAACGATAACGTAAAGCAGCAAATAATCGAGTCAATAAAACACTTAAATGGTATCTTATTTGATTTATACATCGCCAATCGAAGTATTATAAACATTGCGACTAAACTCGGTACTATTTACACTAATCCAGAATCTAGGCAATTATTTCTTGATCATTATAAAATAACAGAAAAAGACTTACAAACATTTGTTATACCAGATTTAAATAACACTGAAATGAAGAAATCATTAAATGATCTTATTGAAGAATATTATCCGGGAGTAATTGAATCGTGGAAACAAATAGCCCCACCACCGGCTATACTAAAACACAATAACAATCTCTTTGGTGCTGGACGTCATATATCACCAGGCATTGTAAACATAGCAACAACAATTGCAATCAATCTGGTATGTGATGTTATTGAAGGTAGCTATCAGATAGATCTTTCTAAGTCTAGCCAGGCCCAGCAAGGGTACATATTATTCAGTTTCAGCCCATCGGTCCCTCCCGGTTCGTTAATTGTATCAGAGCCAATTAACCCCGTGTACCTGCGAGTTCATAATCCGTTACTATCAAGGATACACTTTAAACTTACAGACCAAAGCAATCGCATTCTGGACACAAGAAATGAAGAACTAAATATAAACCTGCATGTAAAATCATAATGCGTTATCATAACCAAAAAAAATATCCGGATATATAGTGCTTGTCTATAATACTGTATTCTTTGTTTACATAAAATCCGCACACAGTGCGCAATCGAAATCTATTATCTAGAAGGTTGGGCTGCATATTGATTATTCCATAACGGCTGTGCCGCGTAAAGTTATTTTAAGAACATCCGCTATAACTAAATCAATTTCCTTGGTTACGGCTTAGACTCAATGTTATACAGAATTATATATATTTTTTGGAAACTAGAAATCTCATTTTACAGAGAAAACTGTGGTTTTTGTTACTGTAGTTTTTAGGAAATAGGCTATTGGTAAATACATATTAACTTTTTCAGTATGTATTTATAACAAGGTCCGATAGCTCAGTTGATAGCGCGTAGAAACTCTCATCCGGAGGGTCATGGTTCGAAACCCGAGAAAGACAAATTGTCTGCGGGAGGCGATTTTAGGCCAAGATTTATAATCTATTGGGGCCTTGGCCGAGCCCTAGTCTATTTGTGAACAGAATTTAGTGTACCTACCAGCGTGTCAACACGTAGTAGGTGTCAGTTTTGCACCCTACGGATTTGATATTTGGGGTGGGTGTGCTAGTTTCTATTCACAGGTAGAGAAAAGGCCATCATCTTCATTGTATATAACCATATATCACCTTCATTGTATATAATCATAATCTTCATTGTATATAACCATTATCATCATTATATATAACCATCATCTTCATTGTATATAACCATATATCACCTTCATTGTATATAACCATTATCATCATTGTATATAATCATAATCACCTTCATTGTATATAACCATTATCATCATTGTATATAACCATTATCATCATTGTATATAACCATTATCATCATTGTATAAAACCATAATCATCATTGTATATAACCATATAATCACCTTCATTGTATATAACCATTATCATCATTGTATATAATCATAATCACCTTCATTGTATATAACCATTATCATCATTGTATATAACCATTATCATCATTGTATATAACCATATATCATCATTGTATATAACCATTATCATCATTGTATATAACCATATAATCACCTTCATTGTATATAACCATTATCTTCATTGTATATAACCATATAATCACCTTCATTGTATATAACCATTATCTTCATTGTATATAACCATATAATCACCTTCATTGTATATAACCATTATCTTCATTGTATATAACCATTATCATCATTGTATATAACCATATATCACCTTCATTATATATAACCATATAATCACCTTCATTGTATATAATCATTATCGTCATTGTATATAACTATATAATCACCTTCATTGTATATAACCATTATCTTCATTGTATATAACCATATAATCACCTTCATTGTATATAACCATTATCTTCATTGTATATAACCATATATCACACACAAAACAGCTCCCTGACAAAAAAAGTCATGGGAGCTAATATTTTTTTTATATTAAATAAACACTTATTATATAATGAATTTTGAAAATATCAATGTCATTGTTTCTGCAATTAAAAAATTACAACATAACGGTATCAATGTATCTGACAATCTTAATGCTGAAAAGATTCTATGTGATTTTGACTCATTACAACAACGAAAAAACGAGAACAGATTTACGCTATCCGCTGATTACAAATTTATGAAAATTATCCAACAAGGAATGTTAAAGTCACTGGCAACTGTCACTGATGATCAAGTAAAATTGTTTGTGCCTCTCTCAAACGCTATTGACAAAATCAAGCTAGAATTATCTCATGGATACGAACAGAAAAAGATCATGAACTTTCGTATAAGACAATTAAGAGAACATTGTGAAAATGCGAGTGAAAATGACAGCGATAATGATGGACCTCTGACTGTAATTATGGCTAAACAAAATCCTTGGGAAAACTAACATATTCTGCTTAGTATAATGCAACCTACACACATTGACAAGTATACTGTATCAAAGAACCAACCATTATATTTCAGTAGGTATCATAGACAAGTACAATATTGCCCTGTGCAAAGTTTTTCGTTGAGTTTGCTAGTTTTCGTTGGGTCAAAACCCCAGGAAGGTTAACGGGAATTAACATTAAGTTTTAAATTTGTTGATCAAAAACTGGTTTTTTCCAGTTCTTTTGCTAGTATTGTGTAGTTTTTTGCTAGCGAATTACGATAAAAATCCGGAAAAAACCAGTTTTTCATCGATAAATCAAAAACCTAATGTTAATTCCCGTTAACCTTCCTGGGGATTTCACCCAACGAAAACGAGCAAACTCAACGAAAAACAATGATAAAATCGACTAAAATACCTGAAAAAATCAACAAAATAGCGTAAAAAACGAGAAATTTGATAAAAAATCGAACAAAATAAAAACTTTTTAAAAAATAATTAAATCTGATTAAGTAAAGAATGTTTTGTGCCATCGAATATAGTTTATGTATCTTTTGCTTAACCCACTTCTGGAGAACCGTCTTAAGATCTTATAATATTTTCTGAATGCAGATTGCAAGCTAAATATTATCATGTACTATTGCTTGTAAAAGATACTGAAAAGTTTTATGCTTGCCTCAGTCTCGCTTGATCATCTGATACCAAGTACCGGAATATAAAAGTTTGTCCAAATTTAAATGAAAAAGCAGATCTTGTAACCCCGTCTGCGACACATTTCACTGAAGAGCCCGTTATGTTAAAGTATTTACTAGCGGAATAAATTGACTTGAACATGATTTCTTCTCCAGATTCTGCATTCACTGATTTAACAGGTCTTGCAAATCGTGCGCCGCCAGTGTTTCCAAACTTACAGTTTTCACTTTGCGTGATAATACGTAGATTTTCAAGTGAGTTGTCAAGTTTATTGCCGTTGATGTGATCCACCACATACCTATCTTTGATCAGTCCAAAATAACACTCGATCACAAATCTATGTGATAGATAATTTTTATTTCCTTTGGTTTTAAACGCAAGATAACCAGCATTGGTAACATTACCTACTGGTTTTTTCAATCTGCAATTTCTAATGATACCATCGCGAGATGCTTCATAATTGGTAATGATTGGATGTGACACAAACTCATTTTGTTCCATTTATATATCATATTTATTTGTCTAAATCATTGTTTTTTGAAAATCTAGCGAGATAATCTTCTTCGGTTTTTATAGGAGAATCATCGTTATATTTTTTATCGTAATATCGTTTCAGCTGTCTGTATTTTTTACCACCGCATTGCGCACACAGTTGAGTCCTTCCTCGCACTCCAGCGCTACAAACAATACACGGTTTTGGTCCTAGACTCCCATTTCTAACGCATTGCATATGATAACTACAATATTCATTCACGCATGTTCTGTTACACGGAGACGTATAACCGACTTTTAACCAGTGGCAGTGATTTGGTTGAATCATATACAAAAGATTCATGTTCAATTAAATATATATTTGCCTTAATTATAATATGGAAGAATTATCCGCAATTGAACCCTACGCAACCAGATTCGATCTTGACAGACTACCAGAGTATAAACTTAGTATTTCGATGCAAGATCTAGCTTTAACGAATGCGGATATAACTAAACGTATCCGTGAGGCCAAGAAGGAATTTCGTGACGATGGTGCAGTTCGTGCGTGGTCAACATTCAGGATAGGACATATCGTTAATATGATGAACGACAAACGAGGAAAAGTAATTATTAATCACCTTGATAATCAAAAATATTTCATTTTAATAAAGTTTATTGTAGAGACAGATGACGATATCTGGATTATTCGTGATGAGCGTGAT
>JAECUM010037659.1:0-29967 GCA_016617855.1 Megalonaias nervosa
GTATTATGAAATATGTCATGTGGGGATGAATTGTGAAATATGTCACACGATTATGTACAGTATTATGAAATATGTCATGTGGGGATGAATTGTGAAATATATCATGTGGGGATGAACTGTGAAATATGTTATGTGGGGATGAATTGTGAAATATGTCATGTGGAGATGAATTGTGAAATATGTTATGTGGGGATGAATTGTGAAATATGTCATGTGGAGATGTATTGTGAAATATGTCATGTGGGGATGAATTGTGAAATATGTCATGTGGGGATGAATTGTGAAATATGTCATGTGGAGATGTATTGTGAAATATGTGGAGATGTATTGTGAAATATGTCATGTGGGGATGAATTGTGAAATATGTCACACGATGATGTACAGTATTATGAAATATGTCATGTGGGGATGAATTGTGAAATATATCATGTGGGGATGAATTGTGAAATATATCATGTGGGGATGAATTGTGAAATATGTTATGTGGGGATGAATTGTGAAATATGTCATGTGGAGATGAATTGTGAAATATGTTATGTGGGGATGAATTGTGAAATATGTCATGTGGAGATGTATTGTGAAATATGTCATGTGGGGATGAATTGTGAAATATGTCATGTGGGGATGAATTGTGAAATATGTCATGTGGAGATGTATTGTGAAATATGTCATGTGGGGATGAATTGTGAAATATGTCATGTGGGGATCACTTGTGAAATATGTTATGTGGAGATGAATTGTGAAATATGCCATGTGGAGATGTATTGTGAAATATGTGGAGATGTATTGTGAAATATGTCATGTGGGGATGAACTGTGAAATATGTCATGTGAAGATGAATTATGAAATATGTCATGTGGAGATGTATTGTGAAATATGTCATGTGGAGATGAATTGTGAAATATGTCATGTGGAGATGTATTGTGAAATATGTCATGTGGGGATGAATTGTGAAATATGTCACATGATGATGTACAGTATTATGAAATATGTCATGTGGGGATGAATTGTGAAATATATCATGTAGGGATGAATTGTGAAATATATCATGTGGGGATGAATTGTGAAATATGTGGGGATGAATTGTGAAATATGTCATGTGGAGATGTATTGTGAAATATGTCATGTGGGGATCACTTGTGAAATATGTCATGTGGAGATGAATTGTGAAATATGTTATGTGGGGATGAATTGTGAAATATGTCATGTGGAGATGTATTGTGAAATATGTCATGTGGGGATGAATTGTGAAATATGTCATGTGGGGATGAATTGTGAAATATGTCATGTGGAGATGTATTGTGAAATATGTCATGTGGGGATGAATTGTGAAATATGTCATGTGGGGATCACTTGTGAAATATGTCATGTGGAGATGTATTGTGAAATATGTCATGTGGAGATGAATTGTGAAATATGTCATGTGGGTATGTATTGTGAAATATGTCATGTGGGGATGAATTGTGAAATATGTCATGTGGAGATGAATTGTGAAATATGTCATGTGGAGATGAATTGTGAAATATGTCATGTGGGGATGTATTGTGAAATATGTCATGTGGGGATGAATTGTGAAATATGTCATGTGGGGATGAATTGTGAAATATGTCATGTGGAGATGTATTGTGAAATATGTCATGTGGAGATGTATTGTGAAATATGTCACATAGAGATGAATTTCAACTTAGTCGTAATAGTCATGGTGATGTATTTAAGGTTGTGAATAAACAACTACTTTTTATTCCTATTTCCATGTATGGTTCTTGTTTTAATATCAGTCTGCAGATGTATTTAATGTTGTGTTTAGATTTAATTTGAGAAGAATCATTTATTTAAATTATTTATTGGAATTACATAGTGCTCCTAAGACTGTCTTGACTAAAGCAATATTTTGGAACTATTGCGAGTTCATTTAAAGACATTCTGGACAATGCCATTATGATACATTAAGATTGTTAGCATTTGAGCAAAATTCATGGATATTGGTACATTAGCACATTCATGACCTGGAATTCATTTGGAACACTCTATTTGTTTGGACTTGTTAGAGAACATTTAGGACTATTATGATTTTAGTTCACAATACTGCAAGTTCCTCTTAAATTTTTATGTTGTTACTAAGTGAATTAAATTATTGTTAAGTTTTACAAAACAGGATGGATTTGCTTGGTTGTGTTAATTTGTTTAAGACCATAGAGTCATGACAAATGTCATTCTGTTTTTGATTATGCAAGTGTTTGCACAAACACGTATGTTTATATCTGGTGATGATATCTGACAATGACAAGTCTGCCCACTATTTATTGTTTCTAAGTATTAAATGCTGTCAAGAATTCAGATGTGTTATTTTCTTTTATTCATACAGTGATCCCCCTCTTGTATGACCACACCTTCTGCATCAGGAAAGTTACCACAAAGGACAAGTGGCCTTTCCAGAGGGGAATTATATTTGTGAGAAGTAGGTCTAATGTATGTACTAAGAAAGCTACATATAACTTCAAAGCATTTAATATCTCCATTTGAAAGTAGCATTAATTATACAAAGGTTCCTCTTGTCTTATGAACCGACTTATTTCAAGAGAACATACATTAAAAGTTCTTATTCTTAAGCATGAAATGTGAGTGGGGTATTTGTTGGCATGCACATTGTAAAACCATTCCAAACCATCATTTAAATCTTTGTACAAACATTACTTGGCATTTAAAATAATTCTATCTTCACTCACTACATTTTCCCACTGCTGCAGGAAATTCTCCTTATCTGTTATGATGTTGTTTATTTGAGTCTTACCATCAAAATTTTCTGGAAGAATTCTTGAACTCTCACCATTGTCATCAAGTCAAATAACTTTTACTTTTTCTTTCAAAGTATTCTCTGTTTACATGATGGCATCTTAAAGTTTGTAACGATTTATTCCTATGTTGTTGATTGTACAATACTGCAATTTAATTATGCAGAAGAAATTTTTGTAGAGTAGCCAAAATGCCTTGTTCATGAAGTGATACATGAACTGTCACATCATTTTTCTGTCCTTGTCTGGTATTCTGTTTTGTTTTGTTCAAGGTTAATTTCTCTCTTTGCGTTAATCCACAAAATCTATATTCAGCCTATGCTGACCATGTTATGATCCTGACATCAAAGACAAAACTCAACCGCTATGTGAAGCCCAAAACTCTATCACAACATTGCTTACCCCATTTCCTGTAAATATCAGCATTTATTGATGATATAATATTAACCTTAGTGGTACATGAACTTTAGCCAACAATTATTTCAGTAATGAAAACCTGACATCGGGAAACAGATATTGGAAGAGATAATCAGATTACTTACCTTACCATATGAATTAAATACTGGTTCTGTACACATATTAAAATAAACTGGGCAATACTAGCCATATTTAAAGGCAGAGTGGCATCTTTTGTAGCAATCTTAAAACCCTTTATACAAGGATACTGTCAAATATAGTCAAATTCTATTGAGCAGTTTCATAGAAGATGTCATTTAAAGGTTTTTCTATTTTAGTAATGGCAGCCATATCTGAAGGTGGAAAGGTATAATAAAATTTGTATAGACATAAAAAGGCCTTCATGTCGCGATGACACTTGTCCCATGAGTTTTGAGAAGTGGAAGCTGACAGTTTGTTCAAAGATACATGATGAACAATGCATGAAAGGTTAAGGGTCATACCATACACATACTTGACTTCATATTCAGTTGAGTTAAAATTATAGGCTTGACAATTCTCTTCAGTGGAGATCTCTAAATCTGTATATTAATAACGAAGCATTTAAGTTTTAAGTATCCAGTTCGGTGTCATTTGACACTTAAACTACAATGATTTCTTAAGTATCCAGCTTTGTGTCATTTGATACTTAGCTACAATGACTTCTTAAGTATCCAGCTCTGTCATTTGACACTTAAACTACAATGATTTCTTAAGTATCCAGCTTTGTGTCATTTGGCACTTAACTACAATGACTTCTTAAGTATCCAGCTCTGTCATTTGACATTTAAACTACAATGATTTCTTAAGTATCCAGCATTGTGTCATTTGACACTTCTACAATGATTTACTAAGTATCCAACTTTGTCATTTGACACTTAAACGATTTCTTAAGTGTCCAGCTTTGTGTCATTTGACACTTAAACTACAATGACTTCTTAAGTATCCAGCTCTCTGTCATTTGACACTTACACTACTTACAATGATTTCTTAAGTATCCAGCTCTCTGTCATTTGACACTTAAACTACAATGATGTTTGAGTATGCAGCTCTGTCATTTGACATTCAAACTACAATGATGTTTGAAGTATCCAGCTCTGTCATTTGACACTTAAACTACAATGATGTTTCAAGTATCCAGCTCTCTGTCATTTGACATTTAAACTACCTACAATGATTTCTTAAGCATACATTATATATGTTTTATACCTTCTTGTTGATTTGGTTCATGTACTTCTTCTGGTTTAGATATCTCTGTTTCCCTGGAACTCAAGCTGCTACCTGATGATCGAAACATCTCTGTATTCTTCATCTTCTCTGCATATGACACAGAGATCTCTGGTTCCTCTTTCTTTGTTTGGTAATCTGCAACTACTGATGGGCTCCATACTTTCTTTCTCTTTGTTTGGTCATCTGGAACCATGTCTAGTGGGCTCCATACTTCCTTTCTCTTTGTTTGATCATCTGGAACCACCTCTGGTGGGCTCCATACTTCTTTTCTCTTTGTTTGGTCATCTGGAACCACCTCTGGTTGGCTCCATACTTCCTTTCTCTTGTTTGGTCGTTTGCTTCCACTTGTGGTGGGTATGGTACGTTTTTAACACGAGTCTGGTCTAGGAAAAGGATACATTGTGTTGTGTTGAGACAATATTCATGGCTTGAACACAGAAAGTTCTCACATTGTTACTTTAACTGAAACAGGCAGATTCCCTTTCTCTTGTCAGTGATTATGAACTTCCACTTGAGATGGAAACAGGTAGGTATGCCATAAAGCATAAATATTTAGATAGAAGTTACATACTTTATATCTTAGAGAGGGTCAAAGATATGAAAAACACCTTTTGAAACAAACTTTTCTGGATATTTTGAGGTTTTTCCTGGATGAAATTGATTTTTTCAAGGGTCACTTATAACCTTTACTGAATAGAATTTTTTAAAAAATTCACTCTGAAAACATACATTTTTAAAATCAAAAGCTTTTTCTTTTTTGAAACCCTTCCATAACATCTAAATTTGATACATCAGCATGTACTATTGAAATTCATATAAATTTGCATGTAACTCATTTAAATTTACAGAATGAAAATGTTAACTTTACTTGACTTGATTGTGCTGGTATAAAGATTTGAGTTTTAGGAAGGAGTTGTTTTAAATTTTAACAAGAAACCCTGACAAAATATACACCTATGTATAAAAGAAGTACTTAATTTTGTTTACATCTAATTATGCAGCAACATTTTTCTAAGCACTCATCCTTGGTGAGATGCAAGATACTCATCCATGTCATTGCTTTACTTGACAAATATGTCCGTGTCATTGCTTTACTCAACAATGTCCACTTATCACTGACCACTCTGGTGGTCTAGTAGCTAGAGCATCCACCTTGGATGTGGGAGGTCACGAATTCGAACCCTGGCTGAGTCATACCAAAGACTTACAAAATGGTACTAACAGCTGCCTAGCTAAGCACTCAGCACTAAGAGGTTAGTGTTAGGACTAGCTGACCTAGTGTCAGGATAATGTGGCTGGGTGGGGTATCATGCTACACGTCTGTGGCATGATGCCCCAGTGCTAGACATCACTATAAAATGCCATAATGCAGGCATCATAGTGATATGACTGAAAAATTGTTAATGCTGCATTAAAACTCCAAAAAACACAACACACTACTCAACTTATGCCCTTATAAAATAACTCTGGCACCTGACACTAGTTTTATACTAGAAGGAATTTTTAAACTTGCTATCTTCACTTTGAGCATACTATTTTAGGAGTCTAGGTAAAAAGCTAAGTTTGCTACCTTGGAAACATCTTCTGGACTGAAAATGTTTTGGCAAAATAGACAGAAGTAATTGCTAACTGATGTACACTAAAGTAAAAGTCCTTCAGGTCATGTAAGTACATTTACTAATCTTAAAATATAAATTGTTGCTTAACATTTAATACTAATTTTGTTTTACCTAAGTCTATTCAATCCTGATAATTGAACAGTCTGTACCTTAACTGCCATAAAAAGAACTTCAACACAAACTTTATCAATTGCTATCAATTTTACAATGGTGGCCAGGTACTAATCTGGGTCAAGAAAAGTACTCATCAAGGATAGTATGAATTTGTCACTTTCATTGTGACACCACATTATGTGACATTCAAACCAGACTGTCATGGATCACACCATTTGGTTGATCTTGTCAACAAATGTCAGCGTTAAATGCATACATGACCTATATGATTTTTACTGTAGATGTTGTTGTTGTTGTTATAGGGTTTAACGCCATTTTTCAGCACAAGATAGGCTATACATGGCAGCCAGTATTAATGGTGGAGAAAGAACCCAGGAGAACCCGGAAAGAACCACCGACCCACGAGAAGCTACCGGCAAGCTTTCTCACATAACCACATTGGCCGAGCCTGAGACTCAAACCCACGCAGACAGAGGTGAGATGGCAGTGATCCGTAATGGTGAGCGCTTTAGACCACTCGGCCACTCGGGGCCCCCTGTAGATGTTGAGCAATGCTGAGCTTTAAATTTTGTTATGGGTAGAAAATGCAGAGATATTTTCAAGGTGCAAACCTGCATCTACTCAGCCTAAGGACAATTAGGCAGTTACATTTTTCTGAGTATACCCAATTTTTATGCAATCAAGATGAATGGTTCTCCTGAGACTTGCTTATATCTGGTTTGTACCCCCTAACATCAACTTTCATTGTAATCTGACTTTTTAATATGGACTGTATATTTAATGCAGTCATTATCAAGGATACCCAGGTAAAAATTGTCCCAACAGTTGGTACAGTTCTACATATTTAGCAAGGTCTGATCATAGGAAAATTCATTGCAAAGGTGAGCTGGGGTGATGATGGATACCACTAATGAAAATGCTTAACACCATGTTCCCAGCCCAAACTACCAAATGATTAGCAAAGATTTATCACAATATATTTTCACTAACATTACATATCAAATGGGAAACTGGAAAGGATATGCTTGATTACTTTTCTCTAACATTTACAGAGATCTTACATCACAGATAATCTATTGGCAATGAATGACACTAGTCTGGTCTTCTTATTCTCTACAATGAAAAGATATGGATATGGAGTGGACACAGAGGTAACAGTCTACTTGACTAATCTGATCACCTGAATGCTTGGATTGATTATATGTTTAGGGCAAGCACCCAAATGATCCTTAATGAAATTTTATCTTAACTGATTTCTCTAAAAAGTTCCACAACCTCAGAAAATTTTAGTAAGAACTCAATAAATTTAACTCTCAATTAGTTCAATTATGACTCAAGTATTTTTTTGACCATCCAGTGGTGACTAAAAATTCCCCATTTTCCCCCAACTCTTATCAGTATTGCAAAATCAAAGGGCTTTTCCCAGTCAGGAACGCAAATTCCTTCTCCTGACTTTTCTTCTAATTTTCCAGAAGCATTGGAACCCTGGAAAAATATTTTCTTCTAGCATGTGCAGGCTAGTCTAAATTAGGAGATGTCTTTCTACAAGAAGTAAATAAATAATGTCATCAGTTCCTGAAACTGAATGTGGAAACTTGTATTAGTTGGCTATTTAGACAGGAAAATATAAAACTTTTGAAAATAACTGTATATTTCATTTTGGACTGCTTAAATCTTTGAAAATGCAACATGCAGAAAACCTTATAAACAAATTGGCTTGTGCAGCACAGTTTAGTATATTTTACCTATTACCAATTATGTTATCAGCTAGATGTTGATATTTGCATAAATAATTAAAATTAATATAATTATGTTTTATTCTGTCAGTCATTGTATTGTTTGTTGCATGTATTGTTAGCTTTCCATCCTGTAGGCCCATTACTGGAAATACAGATTGGTTATCAATACTGATGCTGACATGTTCACACCTGGATGTATGTCCTCATGTTCTACTGGCCTTTTTGGTTCTGTGTCCATACTTGTTTCATTGCTCAGAATGCTTTCCTCCTGCCTAGATTCTGTCAGAAAGAAAAACTAAATTTGTATTTGCGAAACACTGCCCCACTGCAAACCAAAGTGTTTACTGTATGTCCAATAGTTTAAAAAGCTATAACTAATTTGAAACACTGCTATAATGTTATGAAAATTTATTTTGGTCCAATACTAATAATTACAAAACATGCCTACCAAATGTCATTTGTCTACCTCAAGTGCTTTGTGCATAATGGGAGTCCCCCATGTCCAGTGCTGAAAATTCTATCCTCCAATTAGTATGGAATGTTTTATAATACTAGAACAGAAAGAACTTAGTCCCAGTCTGATAGTCCAATGCAGGTTACACTTTCTCTTTTACTTGGACCTTGACTATTCATGGGATATCAGAGTGGGACAGTGGACGGAATGTTTGCAATAGTGGCATAATTAAAATTAATCTTACTCCCATGAAATGCTACATTACCTGCCACTATTGCATTATTGAATTCACCAGTTAGGTGGGAGACTGATGGCCTCAGATAACTAGCATAGAAATACTGTTCTTACCCTTACAGTACACTGATTACTATTGTAAGCCAGTAGATGGTTGGGTAACTTTTGTAACACTACTATCTGGCCCAACAAACAAAATGCCTTTGGTCTGGTGCACCAAAGATCAATGGTAAAATGAGAAAAAGGTAGTATGATATTGCCAGAAGACAGCACTCATAACACCCTCCAAGGAAGAGTCATTTAAATAGGTCCAAGAAGTTGTAATAGCTTGCACTTCATTGGCTTTAATTCTCATGAAAGAAAGGTCTTTTGCAATGAGGGACTAAGAGTCTCTCTTGAACATGAGAACAATTCACCTGGAAATGGTAGATGCCAAATTTCAGTGGAGCCTTTGACTCTGATAGGTAGGAAAAGAACCCTTCGTTCTCTCTTTGGAAGTGGCCAGAAAAGAACCATAAAGCCCAAACTGGGTAAGGAAGCCTGTCTTGATTATCCTCATCACAGATATGACTGAGACTGGGTGTCTCAAAAGGGACTTGAGCTACTGTAGGGAGCTGGTTCGTAGCCAGTAATTCAGGTTGGCAAAGAGGAGAGAGTCATAATTAGTGTTGAACCATAAGTAGAGTTCTTCCATAAAAAAGGCATAAAGCTCAGTCCTTGACCTCACTAGCATCAAGGAAAGGAGGAAAAGAGTCTTAAGAGTAACGTTCTCAAAGGAAGCTTCATTCAGTGGTTCATATGGGGTGTTGACATTACCCACAACATCCACAAGAAATTGCATCTAGCCTTTAGAGTGAGAGACTGGTCTCTGAAGCTGAAAATACTTGAAGATATCTCAAAGATGAGGATCTGACCCAGTGGTGGAACCCGCTCAAGAACCTGAGCATGAAACCTGAGTTAGAGTGCTTCACGGTGGACATTGAACAATCATTCTCCTTAAAAAAGACAAGAAAATCTACCACTGCATTCAAAGGGAGACAGCTAGGATGAAAACATTTCCTACTATACCGACTTAGAAGATTCTCCACTTTGCATTGTAGACCTTGGAAGTTGACTACCTCCTTACATAGATGATGCATTTGGCAATCTTGTTCAAAAACTGTCATAGTGGACTGATTACTTGAGATTAGCTGGGCATGAAGGTAGAGAATCTGATGTCGGCAGTGGAACCCTGTGCTGAGATAGCATGTCTCTCCTCTGTGGTAATCTCCTGGGCTTGTCTACCAGCAGGTTCAGTATGTTGCTGATCCATGACCATTGGAACCACAGAGGGACTACAAGGATGAACCAAACAGTGGAGGTCCTAACTTTGTGGGAAAGTGGGAGGAGTCTGAAGACTTTCTGCCTTGGCCTTTTTGGCTGCCTCATCTAACAAACGATGGGCAAGAGGATTATTTGTATTGTGGCCACTATTAAGACTGCCGTAGTAGCTGCACCTGCTTGAAAACCTTGGAAGATGATCCCAAGGAGTGGTCAGCGGAAGCATGCTTCTTGGTCTGCTTTAAGTTCTGAGACACTACTGATGGGATGAGACCTTCCAAACTGAGTCTCTTCCCAAAGGGGCAAGAACCTGAGAATATTTGTGTCTGTGGTAAAGCAAGACCTTCAGAGTAACATCCCTGTGGAGGTGAAGCAGCTCCACAGAGCTCCAAGAAAATGCCTTACTGTATTTGTTATGGCCTCCAACAAGCACTGATGCTTTCGGACTTAAGCATTTATGCATCTAAGGTCTTAACAGCTAGACAAGCCCAGGTCCTTGTCAATGTCTCCCTTTATGATACACAATCTCCTAAGGTGGTGAGGGGCTTAAGGGGCCAAGCTGGTGAGTGGACTTTGTAGATGGATGCTGAAACCAGTAGCCATAGAGTAGAAAAGGAGGGGGTACAGATCAACTCTTTTGCTACCAGGAAAACTCTTACCCCATGGAAAACTTCTGAGAAGCTCCCCTACCATCGCAGAATGTGCATGTAACAGAAGGTCTGAATGCAGTGCTCTCTCCAAACTGGAAAGAATCCTCTTATCCTTTGAGTCTGAAAGTTTTGGACACAAGTTCAGGGAAAGAAGGTCATAAACAATTACCACCTTGTCAAACATCCAGATTTAATCCCCTCCAATGCTTGGGAAGAGTGTGGGGACCCAAAGAAAGGGGGAGGGACTGACTCATAAGCTCATCAGCAAACTGATTAATTAGAGTCCACCAACACTAGGCATGTATCTGTCTGATGCCAATGATCTGAATGAGAGCTTACATCAGAAATTATGAGCTTTTTCCTTGCACTACTTTCTCAGGAAGGTGGACTTCACTTGTTACCTTCAATGGGTCATTGAGAGTTGTTGCTCCTCCTTAACAGGACTCTATCTGGTGTTATTTCTTCCTTGGGAGGGAACCAGGATCAACCTCACCCAAAACTGATGACACTGAAACAAGTTTCAGGGGTCCTTGGGTCTTATACAATTTCCTAGCCAAGGATATCTCATTATTCTTCTCATTATTATTATTATTATCATTATTTCCTTTTGGGGAGTGGGAAGGTTCAAAGAAGACAAGGAGAGAGAAGGTCCTTTTTTCCTGCATTATGTGTGACAGCTTTCTGCTAAATTTCACACCTCATCACTCTACAAGCAACAGATCAAATATCTGTCTGTCTGTCCATCCATCCAAACAAAACCCATCCAAGTGGTGTCCCACTGGGTCGTTTTATGATCACACTTTCCCTGCACCTTGCAACTTTGGGGGGGGGGGGCAGAAGAGAAAATTATATATCCTAAAAACAAAGAATCTAGAACTAGAAACAGTGGTGTTTTTATTTCATTTCTTTCTCTCTCTCATAAATTTATTTACAAAACCACAACCAATCTGAAACTAACAGCGGGAAGAAATACTTACCTGAAACTAACAGTGGGAAGAAATACTTACCTGAAACTAACAGCGGGAAGAAATACTTACCTGAAACTAACAGCGGGAAGAAATACTTACCTGAAACTAACAGCGGGAAGAAATACTTACCTGAAACTAACAGCGGGAAGAAATACTTACCTGAAACAAACAGTAGGAAGAAATACTTACCTGAAACTAACAGTGGGAAGAAATACTTACCTGAAACTAACAGTGGGAAGAAATACTTACCTGAAACTAACAGTGGGAAGAAATACTTACCTGAGCACTAGGATAAAGAGTAGTAATAACATTTAACAAAGCACCAAATTTGACTAAGCAAGGAGCAAAAAAAACCCCACCAAGAGATAACACACAAGTGAGCCTTAATTTATACTATCTGTAGCAATGTTATTGGGGATTCACACTCAAGCAATATAAAATTTTTAAAAAATTGCCAACTTAATCTAAAAAGCTTACATGAAGTTACTTTTCTGGACGAGTAAACTGCACATTTTACTGTGAACAAATGTCAA
This sequence comes from Megalonaias nervosa, assembly GCA_016617855.1. Classification (NCBI taxonomy): domain Eukaryota; kingdom Metazoa; phylum Mollusca; class Bivalvia; order Unionida; family Unionidae; genus Megalonaias; species Megalonaias nervosa. The sequence goes on from JAECUM010037659.1 coordinate 12,089, forward strand.
GAAAAAGAGGAAGATTAACTTAGGTAGACCTATGATATGGACGTCTAGTACATTCCATACTAATTGGTGGATGGAATGTTTAAGCCTGGACATGGGGGCTCCCGGACAAAGTAAGCAAGAGAAATCTGTTGTATTATTGCAATTATAATATTGAACTCAATATTTTAGCTGAACTCCATGACAAATTATGGCACTAATGATAATCTAGAGCTATTTACTGTATGTTATTTCTGCTGACAAAAATAAAGTGAACCACATTTGAACCTGGATTTAGCATTTAGAAGTGGCTATAACTCTGCTAAATGCTCACAAAAAATGTTGACATTAAAACTTTGCTGAGGTCACACCAGTACCAAGCTGCATACTAGTTTTGATTGATGTCTAATAATAATTAAGAGGGTTATAGTGAAGAAATAAAGGTGGAAGGGTCTTGGAATAAGAGGGTGTTACTCTGCTAAACCATGATGTAGAATGCTGACAATCAATTCCAGCCAGGGTCTCATCAAATTCTATCTGCATTCCGAATATTCTTGATATCAAATAATAATAAAGGGACTTACTGTATGCAAACAAAAGTGAAAAGTGTGACAGATGAAGAAAAGGAAAGAAAAATTCAATGGATAAATGGATAGGTCCAATTTAATGTTCACCCATTTCAGCAAAAGAGCAATAACTCTATAATAAAAACAATAGGAGTATAATTTTATACAGATGGTAATGCATATCTAGTTTCACAGTGATTAATCAACAAGTGACTGAAACCTTAAAACAGAATTTCCAGGAATCTGAAATAAAACCATTTCTTCTTTATAACTGCTGAGAGCTGAAACCTTATCTGACATTACTGAGCAATAACAGGATTATCAAATTGATAGTCACATTAAATGTAAAATTGGTGCGATGTTTATTTAGGACCAACTAGACATAATTTGAAGTCTTTAGGTAAAAGCCTCATGTCAATGTGATCATCCATTCAGGAGTATTGATAATGATTTTCAAAGATGGCTAGCATGGCAGCCATATTGGATGTGAGACTGGCATCAGTTTCATTTAGGACCAACTAGATATGACAAAGACATCTTTTGGGTAAAACCCCACGTCTCTGTGGATATCTATTCAGGGTGAGTAGTGACAAAATGATTTTCAAGATGACAACTATGGTGGCCATAGCTGAGGTCATATCAGCACTATTTTCATTTAGGACCAACTAGACACCATAAGAAATGTTCTGGTTAAAATCCCATGTAGATATGACTTTCCATTTAGGAGAAAAGGTGATAAAAAAATTTTCATCATGGCTGTTATGGTGGCCATATTTTCATCATGGCTGTTATGGTGGCCATATTGGATATTACATCATCATCATTTTCATTTGAACCATTTAGACATAGCAAGAAGTCTTTTGGAGAAAACCTCATTTCAATTTGACCATCAATTTAGGAGGAATGGCTATAAGATTGTTGAGATGGCTGCAATGGTGCCATATTGGAGGTCAAATTGGCACCATTTTAATTTAGGACTAACTATGCATGAAAAGAAGTCTTATGGTGAAAACCTCACAACAATATAACTTTATGATTAGAGGAATAACGATAACAAGATTTACAAGACTGCTGCCACAGCAGTCATATTGGCTGTTAGATCAGCACCATTTTCATTTAGGATCAACTAAACATCATAACAAGTCTTTTAGTGAAAATCCCATGTTTATATGACTATCCATTCACAAGAGGTAGTGATAATAATATTTTCAAGATGGCTGTTGAGATGGCTATACTGGATACCTGAGCAACATAATTTTCATTTTCATTGCAATCCTCCAAATATACTAGGAGGACTAGCAATAACAAGCATATGTACACATCAAGCTGTTACTGATAACTGATTACCTTATTGTTGTAATCAGGAGAATTTAAGGCCATATGTGGAATGTTTTTATAAAGTGTTATAAGTAATAACGGGATCTAAGTTGGTCCATTATGGCTTTTAAGTCACTGAATAAAAATCAGCTGACCTTAGACATAGGTGAGTAAAAAGGAGACACCTATCAAAAAAGATTACATCAGAAACATTTGAGTTAATATTTTGAGGTTTTTTATTGTTTAATTGTTAATGCAATATTCATGATTTTTTTTTAGGAATGTTTAAAAACAGCTCCTCTTTTTGTTTGTTCAATTCATTTCAAAATGCTGAATGATACACTTCCTCCCAATGCTAAAAAAAACCCATCAAGTAAGGAATATGAGACATCTGAAATCCAACTCAGGAACTTCCTCCTCAGGGTCAACGTAGCTCAGACATGTATTTGAAAGAAGTCAGCAGCTTAAAAATACCAGCCACATGAAAACTGAAGTTTTAACTTATTTGCCGGCTGAACAAGGTTTTGTCATTGCTATTTCAAATGCTGATACAAAGAGTACATTCTCCATAAATTTCAATGTGATTCAAAGGGAAATCTGACCAGACAACTGTTAAGAGCCTGTTAAGTGCAAAACTTAATCACAGTGATAGTCATTAGTGGTCACCATTACCCATCTTGTGAAGGAAACTTAAAATGCTTGTGGATTTCAATTATAAAAAAATCATCTTTGCAGCAATCTGTGAGATATAAAACTGTCCCTTTTTCATTTAATGGACAACACACTGATTTGTATTCAGATTATTATTGTTGTAACATTTTCCATTAGAATCTGATTTCACATTCAGAAGTTGCTGTTTTCTTGCTGAATGAAGAGAATATATATTACAAACAAAAACCCACTTGTTTTCCTTTGAGTCACCTTAAAACATAAAATTTATGTTGATACAAAATCTACTGGTTGAGAAGCCAATCTGCTTTTCAAAATGTGTGAATCTACTGGTTTGATGTCCTGGTTTGTCACATGGATGGACAGCTGGACATAAGATATTATATGTACGCCCAGTGCAGAGAAGCAGGGGTACTGAAACTTTATTCCTCTGTACATCGAAATATTGGTATAAAATATTTAAAAGATTTACAGTAGCATTTGGATAGTGGGAAAAAGTACCTGCTGGATTCACTGACACAAGATTTTCCTCAGTTGAAATTGAACTTGCTCCTTGAGATAAATCAAGAGATTCTGGTGCATTCTAGGATACAAAAGAACAAATAAATTGCATATTTTTCACTAATTCCTCAGCAGAAGAAAAAGCTAAAAGTTTCATTAAATATTTGTTTACACCAGAAGAGATAAAGATGTGCAGGCTACAGGTTAAAAAGCTGGCTGCTCTTCAAACACGCAACATGTTCTATGACTGTTGAACACTAAGATCTTCAGGAACAAAAATGCAAATGTGAAGTTATGATACTCCAATACACTATATGTAAAAGATCAAGTAATTATGTTATGTTATGTTATGTTATGTTATGAGAGCATTTGTTTTGTCATTATGTTATTAGCATTATGTTATGATGTTATGAGAGCATTTGTTATGTTATTATGTTATAGCATTATGTTATGATATTATGAGAGGATTTGTTATGTTATGTTATTGTGTTATTAGCATTATGTTATGATGTTATGAGAGCATTTATGTTATTATGTTATCAGCATTATGTTATGAGAACATTTGTTATGTTAACTTATTATGTTATTAGCATTATGTTATGATACTATGAGAGCATTTATGTTATGTTATTATGTTATTAGCATTATGTTATGTTATGTTATGAGAGCATTTGTTATATTATTATGTTATTAGCATTATGTTATGATGTTATGAGAGCATTTGTTATGTTATTAGCATTATGTTATGTTATGAGTGCATTTGTTATGTTATGCTATTATGTAATTAGCATTATGTTATGTTATGAGAGCATTTGTTATGTTATGTTATTATGCTATTAGCATTATGTTATGATGTTATGAGAGCATTTGGTGCAATCCAAAGTCACATAACCAACCATTCAATAACAATACATGATATTTTTCTTGGTACATTCCCATAATGCTTTTTTTCTATTAGAAATGGCCCTGCTATAATAAGCCAAGAAAAATAATATTTCAACCTTTTCTTTTTATAAAATTTCATAAAATGTTTAAGAATAGGACTAACAGTCTTGTATTTGAAGGGAAAGTAATGTTAATACTGGTTTTATTGTCATCAGCAATACCAGAAACTTTACAGCAATAAAATTAATAGATCTGGAGAGCTACCAAGATAAGATAATCATACTCAACTAAGATCTTAGTGGCATTGGCCTATCAAAAATAAGTCCCTAGGGATGGAACAAAAATTCATATTGGATGCAAGATCACATCTTAAACATGCATAAATCTCATAATAAGAAAAAAAAAACCATGAAGTGAAATAATTTCCAAAAATTTAAGATAAGATGTCTTCCTTCTGAATGCTGAGTGTTGAAACCATATATATGTTTCAGTAATAAGAATTTAAAATTGTGGTGGACATAATGGATGTCTCATGGATACCATTTTTATTTAGGACCAAGCAGAAATTGTTTGAAGCCTATTGATGAAAACCCATAGCAATGTAACCATCCATTCTGGGGGGCGAAAGGACAACAAGATTTTCAAGACTGTCATCATGGCAGCTATACTTGATGTATTATGATTGGAACCACTTTTATTTGGGACCAACTGGATATCATAAGAAGTCTACTGATGACAACCCCAAGGAGACATAGCCATCCATTGGCAAAAAGTTGAGATAATATTTTCCATGGTGACCATACTGAGGGTCAGCTTGCATCATTTTCATTCCTGGTGAAGTAGACACCATAAGAACTCTTCTGATAAATATCACAAGTCGAATTTAACCATCCATGTAACAGGAGTAGCAATAAGACAATTACAAGATTAACACCACCAACTAGGCAGTATATCTTTTGGTGAAAACCCCATGTTTTATGACTTTCTGTTTTGGAGGAATAACAATAACAAGATTTTCAAGATAGGTGACATGGTGGCCATACTGGATATCAGATTCATACCATTTCCATCTAGGGCCAACTAGACATCGTAAGAAGTCTTTGTGTGAAAGTTCAATGTTGATATCTCCAGCCATGTAGCAAAAATAGTGATCTGTAGAATTTCAAGATGACTTTTGTGGTGGTCAGATAGGCATAATTTTTATTTAGGACCAACTAGAAGTCTTGCGGTAAAAACACCATTTTAAATGATCATCCATTCAGGAGAAGTTGTAATAACAAGATTCTTAAGATGGCCACTATGGAGACTAAATTGGATGTGTAAGCAACAACATTTCAGACTAACTAGACATTGTAAGAAGTCTTCTGATGTAAAGTCCATGTCAATATGACCTTTGTTCAAGTAGAGTAGCAATAATAAAGATTTTCAAGATGGCTACTACAGTGGCCATATTGGACCTCATATCAGCACCATTTTCATTTAGAACCAACTAGACATAAAAAGTCTTTTAGTAAAAACCCATGCTGATATGACAATCCATTCAAGAGAAATGATAAAATTCTCAAGATGGCCACTGTAGGAGCCATGTGGTATGCTGCTGCAGCCATATTCAGTTTCTAAGTGGCACCATTTTCATTTAGGACCCACTGGATCAAGGGATGAATGTGTGTGTCAAGTTTCATGGCAGTCCTCCAAGTAGTTTAGGAGGAGTAGCAATAACAACTTGTACTAATGGATAGATGGATGACACACCATCCTATGGACTCCTACGACTAGCAGAGCTAAACATCCAACATCTTGACAACATTAGATACCAAGTTTGATTAAAATTGGGTCAGAAATGCAGTCTCTCAGTTAGTAAAATATTCAACCAATCAAATACAAGATCACTTCATTATTATGCATAGATCTTGCTCATAGTAAAAAAATATTATGTATCTTGTTTATGCCTATTTACCAAGTTTTATACAAATATGATCACAAACAGTCACTAAAATGAATTCAAGCTCCACCAATCAGATGCAAAATCACCTCATTAGTATGCATGGATCATGGCCACAATTTTATTCATCCACAATCATAATGATTTAAGCACATTGAACAAGCTTGATCAAAGTTGGACCAGGAAGAGTTTCTTGTGTGCTAAGTTCCACAAGATAGACCCTGATCTGCAGGCGCATTTTGCTATGGCAGATCATTATCTTTGTTGTTTTCAGTTTGACTTGACTTATAAGTGAGTATGTGGCAGATAACAAACAAATGGTGACTGATGGATGACACAAGACTCATGATGCAGAAGAGATGCAGAGATATAACATAAACCCGCTTTACCTTAGGGGGCCAGGTGAGCTAATTACTCCTGGTATGTGATGTCCCTCAAATCCAACAACAACTTTTGATTTATCATTACATTTCTATAAATGAACACAAAACCACATTGAACTGACACCAGGGCATGTTAGGTGCATTGCTTGTTTACTTTTGACCATGAAATGTGTCTAACTGAAATGACAGTTGTTCATATAATGCTATACAGGATGATAATTGATAGATTAAAGAGTACCCTATTTTTGTTTCCTGGGACTAGTGATTCTCACTATATTCTTTTCTAATCAAATACCTGATAAGTTGCTACATATACATAAATATGTAGGGAAGGCAAAATGACACCTGACAATACAAGCATAAAAAACAACACAATATCTTTTAAATGTATGGCTCTCTTTTTGATGTTTGTCATCTTTGGAAGAGCATTTCAGGTCTGGTTTACAGTGAAGAAGATGATGATGGCTTTGACTGATAACAGTGAAACTCATCCGAGATATTAAGCCCATTCCGAATTCAGTTGAAATTCAAATGACAGCAAGGGCAGTGCCACTGAAGGTTGATACTTTATGTCTATAAAATACCTTCCTGGTGAATAGTAAAGGAAAAGAGAACAGTCCATTAATCCTTGCAGTTATTTAAGTGGTCCATAATTCCCTGACACCCACTACTAAAAATACCATATGCAAGGTCCTGTAAACTCCATCATTATATTACTTGCTTTCTACTGTTTTCAAGGAAGTGTCAAAAACACTAAAACAGTCTTTCCAGCACTCTTCTGTGAAAAAGTGGTTATAAAGTAGAACCGAATTTTTCTTTTAAAGTACATGTAGCATCAAAGTAGGAAAAAATAGTTTTGCATGCATTTTAAGTATAAGCAAAAATGTAGGGCAGAATCAATGTAAAAAAGAGAAGAAACAAATACAGTTTTGAAGATTTTATGCCAGGTTTAGTTGAAACTGGTCCAGTGTTTTTTCTGGAGAAGTTGAAAATAGCCAATTTGGCTGGACAACATATGAAGCATGATAGATGCAAGACCATAAGCTTACTTGGCCTTCTGACCAGATGAGCTACAAATGATTAGAACAAGGGATAGTAGGCTTTTTTCACAAAAATTAGGAACAAATATAAAGGTCATAAAAAGTAGGAATGGAATAGAGGCACTAAAAAACATGTCTATGTCACCAGGCTGACATGCATACAAAATTTGGTTAAAATATCTCAAATAGTTTAGGCATTGTCAAATTGGAACATAAAAGTATATAAAATATATTATATGCTTGTTATAAACAATGTATTAAAGAATACTTTATTATGTCCTTTGTAATCACAGCAGTTTGATCTTCCAAGGGTCTCTAGTTAGAATAGTTACCCCAATGAAATAAAATTTATTATTATTATTATTATTATTATTATTATTATTATTATTAAGTATTAAAGTATTATTATTAATGCTTTTAGAAGGCAGACACATAAACTGCTTTAAGCTCCCCCACTCCACACATATTATACATTTTGGGGATAACAAAACTAGTACATACCTGAGTAAAATTTTCAATGTACTTTAATCGTGTATTATTTTTACCACCAAAATTAATGACGGCTCCAGGAGCATTAATGTTGAGTTTGGTAATGTAACCATTACCTGAAAGAAAAGCAAAAAACTTATTGTCATTCACATTAAGGCACTGTAAAAACTTAGAGTGACCAGAGAATGTCCTGTTTGGAATTACAAGACAAACAGTCCAACACTTGTATCATGACTGCCAACTACAAGCATCCATTGTTAACATAGGGATCATACGTATCATTTTTATCTGGTATCAGTGCTCACCAGATCATATGGAGTCATTGAATTATGAATCCAAAAGGACATAGGTTTCAGCCTACCCAAGGGATTGCTAGAAAAAAAAATGCATCATCAATATTCTTACACAGAAACTAAAATCTTCAGAGGCAATTCATTTTCACTAGTGAAGATGCTTATCACGTACATTAGTTTTTTTTATGTAATAAAAGGTGATTTTTATATGCAAGCGAAATAAAGGACCTAGTATGTTTAACACATGTGGTCATTATACTGCATGCAGGTGTTGCTTTCAGAAGGGCTGAATGTTGTCCAGATTAATTAGATACCACTTAATACAGAATCACTGAAAGATGTACTACATGTTTGTGATCTAACTTGGAAAGAATTCCAAATGAAAACCAAGTATATTTTTTTGTACATTTAGCTGTAAAGTTGTGGACATACTTCTTTGTGATAAAGTACACACACATCTTGAAAGAAGAAACCATGGAAAACATAAAGAAGAAGGAAATAATAGTTACTTTCTTCCTATAATCATAAATGTTTTGCAAAGCATAAGTCATATGAATAAACTTCAGCTAAACTGATAATAATAATAATAATAATAATAATAATAATAATAATTTATTATGATTATTGTTATTATTTCTAAAAAATACAAAATTCAATACATAATGATATGCTGTCAACTAAAGTACTTTTTTAGTATTGTATGTGTGGGTGTGATATTTGTTTTAATTCTCAGACCTTGTTAAAAAGAACACTTTACTCTTAAAATGCATTATATAATTTTGCTTTTAACAATGACAAACAAATTCTGTAGTTGTATATGTGTCTGTATATTTAAACACAAGACACCTGTGATCTTTTATGTGTCAAATACATTTATATTCAATTGTGATTGTACCAACCATGCTATTTTCAAAAAAAGAATTCTAATCTGATCTTATAGCCGGGATTGTGGTGATGTAATATTAAACTATATGGGATTGCATGTGTCAGGGAAATGTTTATATATATATATATTATATATTTATATATATATATATATATACCTGCATCCTTGTTCTTTATTCTGTCTTTAGTAGCTGATGAATCTTTCTCTTCCTGAAGTAATTTCACAGTCTCTGGTGCTTCTGTGAAAAAGTGCATCTCAAATTTAGCAACCCCCAGCAAACAATCCATAATTACAGCAGACTATAATTGTTATTTTCATGCTATTGCTTTATACTGTACACATGCCAGTCTTATTGTACCAATGTAAAAGTAATCCCTAAAAAAAACGGATCTCTCCTTAATGACTTATGAATGAAAACACATCTATATTGCCAGCAAAATAATGGCAATGAAATTGTACCTTTTGTAAATTATTAGACAGAAACCAGATTGGATTGTTTAAAAATAAACTCGACATTTTATTACTTTACTAGCTAGCAGTAATCAAAACCTGACAAACATCACTCATCTGAATTGTTGGTTTATCTGAACTACATGCATGTCCACATGTACATTAGCCAATGGTCATCAATTCACCTTGTTCCACATTGATCCTTGGCAAATGTAGCTAACAGCTGAAACTTGATTTACCACTCTGGATGCAGCTAAAGGGATTGTGGGCTTTAATTCTGGTGAAAGTTAGGGCTCCCTCTCAGTCAGGGACTGATGAGGTCTCTTGATAGTGAGGGCAATCCACCAGGAAACAGTGGCCACCAAAATATAAGAGGAACCCTTTTGAGTTAGGAAGAGACATTACTGACCTCCTTCTCCCTTTAGAAGAAGTCAAATAAAACATTGAGACTTTAACTGGGGAAAGGAGCCTATCTTGATCACCTGGGATCTTGAAAGGAAATGGAGCTATTTAAGGCTGCAGATTCATTACTGAAAACCATGTTGGCAAGTGAAGACAAACTGAACCATTATTACTTCTGAACAGTAAACAACACTTTTCCACTGAGAAGACGTGAAACTCACTCCTTCTCCTCAATGATGCTAAGGGCAGCATGAAAACTATCTTAATGGTAATGCTCTCAAAAGAAGCTTCACTCGTAGGTTATTAAGGAGGTTTGGACAACACCAAAAGAACACATGAAAGATTCCATCTGGGCATTAGTGAATAAGACACTACTCTCTCAAGCTCAAAATACCTGATGAGATCAAAAGATGAGGGTCTGATCCAATGATACATACCCATAGAGAACTAGAGAAAGTTTTATATGGCTGCCTTATAGCCTTTAACAGTGGACACTGAACATTCTTTTTCCCTGAAAATAAAGAGCAGAAACAGTAACAGCTGGAATCAATGCATTTCCTACTGCACCAGTTACAGAAGATTCTCCACTTTTGCATCATAAACTCTGGAAGCAGATTGCTGGATGGTGCAATTAGCAACCTTACTCATAAATGGTCCTGCCAGGGACCTGTGTTGTTGGTTCTTCAAATCCTGTGATGATTCAAGAAGTGCAGGCCTTTAAAGGTTCTTATTGTGGTCCAGCAAAACCTTTGACATCTCCATGGTGGCAAGAGCATCATAAACATGTTGAGTGCATGACAGCATTTTTGCTACAGACTCCAGCAAATGCTAAAGCACATGTGGAGACATTGATTTCTCCTCTAACAAAATGAAAGAGATAGTCAAGGACACATAAACATGCAAAACAATTGACATGAGAGTACATGCCTTAAGTCTCAAAGGTTTGACAGTGAGGTACAATCGAGCTCAGCTAAGCCAATGAATGAACCTGATGGCTGGAGGCAGAAGCCAATGGACAAAGTGTAGAGGAAGGGACAGATCACCCCTTCTGCTGCCTGGTGAACTTCTGTCCCCAGGAAAACTTCTGTGTAAACTCCCAGACCATAGCCATGGGAAAGAGACAGAAGATCTAGACAAAATGCTGTCCAAGAGAGTCTCTCCAGACTGGAAAGATTTTTCTTTTCCTCAGCATCAGAAAAGCTGTCACAAGTCTGGAGAAAGAAGCTGGTCAATTTTGCTCACTGCCTTATCGAACATCCAAACTTTCTCTTGTTCCAACACCTGGCCCAGAGACCCAAAAGGATAGGAAGGGACCATCTCCACTGGTTTGTTTGTGAATTCATTTGGGTTCAACAAGATGGAGATGACATCACTGTCCTGAGCCTATATCTTAGACAGGACAGTCCCTCCCAGTATCTCTTTCCAAGGAAAGGAGAAATTAAAATAGGGTTGTTCTCATCCCACACAACTCATGTGTGTGTGTGTGTGTGTGCATTTATATGTGTGCATGTGTGTGTGTGATGTAACTAACCCTACTAGTGGATCTTCTAGGTGAGTGGGATTGCTGATCCCTTCTAGATCATCTGTGCATTGGGGTGATAGCCAATCTAGTCTCCTCACTAGCTTGGTGATTACAACCCAACTCCCTATCCTCATCAGGATAAAACAGCAATGTAGGAACAGGGAGGAAGGAGTTATTGATCTGATCCCTGTTTCCAAACCAACAATAAAAACAAAGTGACTGGTGCCAGGTGTCTGAAGCCTGGTGACTGGTAGATTACTGGTGACCAGTGACTGGTGCCAGGTGATCAGTGACCAGTGCCTGGTGACCTGTGCACAGTGACCATTGACTCATCCTCAGTCAAAGACCAAACTAATGACAATAATCTGATTGGCATGCCCAATTAGATTTATGCAAATGACATTATTGCTCCTCCTTGTCACTAATGTCAGACACCTGGATGCTGACCTTGAGAGGGTGCTCCTCATCCCCAAGTGGGAGTCATGAGGTCACAGAATGTTCTTGCCCTACATGAGAAGGGATCCAGACTCATCCTGGGAATGGGGGTGCATTCAAGTGCAGGAGGAAGATGGACCCTTCCCCACAACTGTATATGTGGCGACTTTTCTCAAAGTCCAACACCTGGTCAGACCAAAGACAAGAAAACTGGAAAGCCATCTTTGCATGCATATCCTGTGACATTAGAAGCTCTGGAATCTAGCTTAGGCTGGGGACTAGAGTCCTGAAAAGGGAAAGCAATATAATAGTAGCAGGTATTCCATTGATGCTATTAAATAAGAATTCAACATCATTTACAAGGAATTTTACCTCATCAGCAACCTGAGGCTGAAGGTAAGTATATGTATCTGTACGTGTTTATATTTCTGAATTCAGTATGTATGTAGCATCATTTAATAGCACGTCAGTACTGACCAAATCAAACCTAGAAGCATAAAAAAAATAATTGTAAAACTTTACATTATTAGGTTTCAGGTCATTGCAATGATTATTATACATATACTCAAACCTATTTTGATGGTCACCTGTACATAGTGGTCACATGGTCACAATGGTCCTTCTAATTTTCTCCTGGCAAATCTCCTATATAAATGTCTTGTGTGCAACATTCACTTGCCTTCTGCAGTCAAACATCCAAGTGTTTCCTAGCTAAAAGTGTTTTACCTGACTTAACCTGTCACTGGAGTGTATCAACAGTGACTGTTCAAAGTATGCAAATGAAACTTCTATTTCATGAGCAAAGCATTGTTTAGATATCAAGGCATATCATCTGTTATTGATGTGCAAACATTTTATACCTCACTGTCAGTCAAACTCAAATGTGTCATTACATCAGGGTTTGAAAGCAAGGTCATTTTTATCCATACAGGAGGGGGTCAAAGCAATTCATTGGCATGATAGTGGAAAAAGTAGTTGTGTAGTCACAGCAGAAATTGGAGTCAGGGAAACTCAGATCAAAGGGGTTATTAAGTGCACACAAGATATTATGGCAAATTTTGTGAACACAGATAATGTTTGAGTAGAGATAGGAGTTACATCCCTTTTCATAAGGCTCAAGGGTCATTCATTATTTAAAACTTGTGTGTAAAGACAGGCAAAGTTTTGGTTCATGGATCACAAAGAATGGCCATATATGGCTTCTTTTGATTCCTTATTCATTACAGTCCTCTCACATAAGATGACTGCCTTTTGATCTCAGCAAGTTGAGCAACTGGCTAAACCAGATATTATTTTTAAAGTGTGAAAAGCTGTTTCTAATCCTAATTGAAACAAGTTGGTTAACCAAAGAGACAATGCTCTGTTTTACAATTATATGCAAGTTGTCATTCAGTACTGAAATTAGTATTCTATCATGGTGCACAAAAGAAATGAAGATCATAGAGTCCATGATGATGTAATTTATAGGATGGATTAAAGTGAGCACAATACAGTAAACAACATAAATGTTTATTTTATGATTTTGTTGGCTAGTGCACATAAAATAATCCTGAGAAAATAACAATACTACTACTACTACTACTACTACAACTGCTAATAATAATAACAATCATCTGTGCACAGGATTTGTTCAAAAACCAGTTCTGAATGGTAAACCTGTGTACAGAGGTCAATACTGTGCAAAAATCAGTTTTGCCTTTTCTCAGTGCTGGCTGTTATTGACAGGTTTGACTAAACATAGAATGCTAGTATGTTGGTAGAAACTAACAAATATATAGCACAGGAAATACATGTATATTCCATCCCAAGTTATAGCAAAAAGCAAACTAATAAATTTTTTTCATTCCAATACTTACATTATCAAGTACAGCCCTTTTTGTGACATAAAAGTTTAATCAAATTCTTTGGGCATAGATCCTAGATTTGTTGACATCAGGTCACAAGACTGAGCAGACCTGGAGCATGTCATAGGCAAAAAAGTCAGAGAAACAATTACTTTAAATATTTAGAAAGCAACCTATTAATCTTTGGCCTTAAAAATTCATGTTTCATCCCACTTGCTTGGACAAACCTTTAATCTTTCTATAAGTCAAATTAATTTCTACCTACTATGTCTACAAGTTCCTGTGCTATTAAAAAATAAAACTCTTCATCAAGCAAGAGAATTCAATGGATTTTAAAAGTTCACAACAAACTTCTCCATTAAAGAGATGCTGCAGTAACTGGGTAGAAAGCATGCTGGATTGCAAGCAAAAAGGTGTGGGTTTGAATCCTACCAATGAATCAATCTGGTTCTGCTACCATGGAGTGTCTTTTGGCAAGCCACTGTACTCCAACTGCCTTGGCACTAAATAGCCTACATGTGTTGCTTTGCCATAAAATGTCAAAACAAACCAGTCTCCATACAAATTGTAACTTTGTCAGTTTTCTTATTATAGGGACAAATGATACACATTTCTCAATAACCTTGGAAAACAGCTGCCAGATAAACAAACTGGCTAGTTCTCAAGAGAAACTGTTATACTGTGGAAGTATTTAATTATTCAATTAACAATGCAACTGCAGGAAAGCTTACTCCAAATGATGAAATACAATCAATGCTGGCTGATTTGGACCATGGCTAATTCAGACCATATTATGGGCTGGTTTGGACCACTTTAAATATGAAAATAGAAAGAAAATGTAAAAGTTTGATTTTCAGCTCTTAAATTTACATCAGATAGCTTTTTGTAAATTTCTAGCTGAAATCAGAATAAAATGGATATGAGACAACACAATTAGATTTTTTATGTTCACAAAAAAAGAAAACATTATAAAGTCATTGTTTGAATTAACAGCTTTGAAAAAAAAAAAAACATTTTTAAGCTTTTCATAAATCAGGTCAGTTTGGTCAACCTTCAAGACTATCAAAGAGTAATGTATGTAAAGTGACCCACGGCTTTTATTGATTTCTCAAGCAAATCATGTTTTCTTCACATTATACTTACCAAATAAATATTGTCTAAAGAGTTATTGATGGATAATAATATTAAAACTTACTTTACTTTTATCATTGAATGTTTATCTTATAAATAAAATTTTGAAACAGTAAATCAACTTATTTTATTTTCATTCAAGCCATTAAAAAAATCTGCAAATATTAATGAATTTACAGGTAAAATTCACAACATGGGCATTGTTTTTTCAATTTGAAAATTAAATGATACAATATGAATTCAAAGAAAAAATTAATATATGATGCTTTAAACAAAAATTAATAAAATATATTTCATCTTTCAACAGAGATTGCCACCATTTTCATTACATCACCATGTTCTTTATTATAATTAAGATCAGTAGAATATAGACAGATGTTCTACTTAGAAAATGAGATATGCACCCCAATGTCTCAGAATGTGTTGGCATTCATGGGGTAGTAGCCCTTTCTAGCAATAGAAGCTAACAATTACATAAGTTTGTCAACTGAGAAACTGAGGCATTCAGAGTGACAATGTTGTTGCCCCAGCACCATGAGTCCCTAAAACATGCCAGCGACTGAGATATGAAGCTTATGTTGGTTTTGGAGTGGAAATACTTGATAGTAGTAGAGATAACCTTTTCTCCCCAGTAAGCAAGAAATGAAATGTTAGCCAATTGAAAATCAAGCTGTGCAAATGGACAATGTTGTTTGTTGTCCATGCCACAAGCCCTGAAAAGACACAACTCTTTCTTGTAAGTCTATAAAGTGGAAATCCTTCTAGCTCATGAGACTCTCTCCATTAATTTCTTTCTATGAAAGGTTCTCTTGACAACAAGCCTGGCAGGGAGGAGAAACCTGTCCATTGCAGGAATAAACACGTGTGACAGGGGTTTTGTTGAGTAGGTTGGACCTAGCCAGGATTTTTCTGGGGATGTCTATCACTAGGTTAAATAGATCATTTGCTCAGGGCATGTTTTTATAAGGGAGCTATCAGAACTGGCTCCCTATCTTCTGAATAATTCTCAGGATGAAAACTGAGAGAGGAAAGGTGTAGACCTCCCCAACCCATCCCGACTGTCTACCAGAGCTGCTGGATCTAAGAATGGAGAGAAAAGGTGGTCAGATTGTGGTTCCACCTAATGGTAAAAAGATCTATCATCAGATGCCCCCAAAGTGTGCAGACCTGATAATCTGATAAAGATTGCTTGATGAAGTATCCACTCTAAGTGAAGAGTATGCCCCATTCTTACCAATGAATCAGTCAGCACACTAATTCTCCTGGGAGTGTGTCTGATCTGTACCATAATTTGTGCTCAGTAGGTGCACCGAAATAATAGATTCCAGACCTAGACACAGAAATCTGATGATTTGGTCCCATCTTCTTTGAGAAGGTAGGTAACCACCACAAAATTATTAGACTTATATTAATAAGAATTACTATTCGGCAAAGCTGAACCTTTTAGAAATGAAAATCATTCATTATAGTCTTTTTTTCTAAAAGGATAACATGAAGTGACGTCTCCCACTGTGGTAAAATGGGGCAAAATGGGCACAAAAGAAAATAAGCATGGGACCAAAGAGTGATGTGGATTTAGTGACAATGAGTAGAGAAGGGTGTCACATCACACTAAACCAAGGTTACAAGATTTTATTATCAAAAGACAGAATGCCACCATCCCCATCCCTGGATCTGCAACTATCTTTTACAATTATTGCAAAATGAAGGATTCATCCTGCAAGAAATTTAATCAATTTGAAATAACCTCCTCTAATGATTTAAGAATAAATTGCAGAGTTTTTCTTGCTAGAAAATAATCTCTTGCAAGCCATCAGTTCTCTGTAACATTACATAAATATGGGCCAGTATTGCCATTATTATACAACGAAACTTTGTTACTCAACATATCCGAACCCCATATATCCAGATTATATGATTATAAATAAACACAAAAAATGACAAGGCAATGTTAAATGTAACATAAAAAGAACAGCTACTTCATATCACAATATACTGAGGTTGTGTCCTTTGAATAGCTACTTCATATCTGTAATGTGGCGAATTTTGAAGACTTATTGAAACTTAATGTGAATAAATTGTGCATTGAAGTTAGCTTACTCAAGCCAAAAGGTCTTGAGAAAGTTCACTAATATTTCTCTTATTTCATCTCTGAAACATAAAAGGGTCTACGTTTAAGCTTCAGTAGGATTGACCGAGTCATCATAATGGTATAGTGACACAGCATACATAGAGTTACAGCCGTATCAGTCGGGAGAGGACTTTATGTCAAATAATTGATCTTCAAAGGAAAGCTAATTGCAGCATATTTTAGGCTGGTGAAATCTGACGAAAGACAGGATTATTAGGAAAGAATTTTGGGAACAGTTACTTCCGATTGGTCAGTAAAGAATTAAGGCGTACACTTTGGGAGACTAGAATTTAGGGTACCAACTTGCTCAGAATTCTTCAGTTCGACTCTTGCCTTGTGAGAAGACGAAAGGTCCAACTCTGTGGGAACAATAGAATTGTGTTTTCCTCATTAACAAAGAAAGGTCAGATAGATGTCTTGGAAAGGAAGACAGGCTATAGAGATTTAACACACGATTGTGTGGGGAGAAAGAAAGAACAGCATTAAGGTATGCAATTTTAGTTTCCATATAATATTCTATTTTCATTTGTTTGTTTTATGCAAATGTGTTTGATATGCTTATGATTCATGCTATGTCTTGATTATTCAAGTTCATATGAATCTGTTAATGAGAGTTGTATGCAATTTATTTCTTAATTTTACAGTTAGTTCATTGATAGAATTGATGGACTGCATGTAATCAGATATTCAATGTGCAGTATTTTCATAGGGATTTATGATGCAACCCAAAGAATGTTCAAATATGCAGTATTTCATAGAGATTTATGACTTAACCCTAATATGCAGATGTGTCATATTTTTTATGGTTACATAAATTGATTTCCTGTGTAGGATGATATTGCTGTCGTGAGTTAATTTCAATTGTATATTTATATATGATTTTGCAATGCTTAAATGATCTTGCAGGTTATTGGTTATTGTAGCTAGATTTAGTGAATATTATGCCATAAGTAATTGAACATTTATCTTATTGGACAGAATTGACTAGTCAAATGTAAATAAGACATGTAGTAATGT